>APFE031261081.1:147915-179808 GCA_000404065.3 Pinus taeda
GTGATCTTTCAGATAGCCAACTTGATCACAGTGTTGGCATTTCACGATCTGTTGTTGTTGTTGCTATTGTGGAAGAGGAGCAGATTCTGGAACAGCTGAAGCTGAACTGTCATGAGGAGCAGGTGAACTGTCATGAATGAAACCAGCACTCTGAAATTGAATGGGCTTGGCGTAGTCTGGAATATGAAAGGACAAGTCCTTGTCATATCCAAGACCGGTTCTGTGCTTGTTGTGGACAAGCTGTTCCCAAGGTCTGATGATGAGCTTGGGAAGTGCAGACTGAGTTTCTGCATCTGCATGTACAATTGCTGCATTATTAACTTGCTGTTTATGGGAGTCTGTATCAATCTTCTGAACAGAAACAGGTTCAGAAAGATGACTCCATTGCTGTAGTTCTTCTTGCTGCAACTTTGTCTCAAGCTGCAAATACTCAATATTCTCATGTGCAGTTTGCAGAGAGGTTTGGATGTCAAAGAGAGTTTCTTTGTTAACTTTTACCATCTCATCAATAGTGGAATGAATTAGGATATTCAATAAATTTAATGCATCTTCAAGTCTGGCCATTTTTCTTCAATGTCACTTAAAAAACACAACTAAGGCAACAACAACAGAAAAATAATATTGTACTCTTACTACAAGATCTTGTAAGGGCTTTTCAAGTGGCAACAATGTCGCGAAAATGGTTGATGGAGCAGGACCTGAGTAAGCTGGATGTTACCAAGTTGCATCCACTTTCTCCAGAGGTCATTTCTCATCAAGCTTCAGATACAGGCTGCGGATTGAACATCTTCCTGAGATATTTAAAGCTCAAACACATCTCTTTGTATTGGCCTCAACCGATTCTCTGATTCACAAGATGAAAACGCCAAGAAATTGACAAGCTTGTCACCTTGCGTTGACAAATTTCATAGACCCTGATTAGGCTCGACTCTTATGCGTCGGCCACAGGCCTTCCGAATTTATAAATGAAAATGCTGATGCGATATTTAATGGAACAGAGCCCTTGCAATCTTTACTATGGCCCAGAGCCTTTACAATCTTTAAAATAGCCTGTACTCGAGAATCCGGATCTTTGTATCGCCGCGCTTTTAAAATATGCCTAATATAGGAAGGGCGAAGTTTCAGATTGCTTCTGCATATACCTTCTCGAGAAAACAAGGCCCGTAAGTTTTTCCTTTGCAACTGATCGTTTTACGTAATCCTCTCTTTGCGTTTGATTTTATTAAACCTATAGATCCTTTTTATATGTAGAAATCCTTCCGGATTGAATGTCAAGCTTTCTTCTCCATCCTCAAGGAAGAAAATCCTGGCTCTTCCATATGTTTTACGCTTCCGATCGCCCTGCGCGTTGTGCTGATACCATGTTATTGATGCCTCCAGTGCCCCATCACCCGATATTGTCAAAATGTGGGATAATGAGTTTGCGAAAGGTTTTGTGGATGATCCCCGCCCACTAGTTGAATTTGGAGAGGCTACTCACAGTCACAACACTCTATTACGCCACTCACACGCCATTGCACCTCTGGCTTCAATGCACTAGCCACAATACCTTCCGGTAGCACACCATTCGACGTAGCAACGTGATCCAATCTTCACAGGAGTTGAAGCAATGCCTCAATTTTTTTCTTTGTGGTATTCAAATACACTAATAACATTAGAAGGAAGAAGTGATACTCGACAACACAACATATGCAGTGGGTTCACATCAGAATTCCCTTCGCATATTTGAAGTAATAATTAACAAATTTATCAGAGGAATACCTACGGGGAGGCACCAAGTTTGAGATCCACAAGGCATCAAAGGTAAATACAGTCGATGGAAACCACATTTAAACACTTTGCCCACTACCTGGCCATCGAAAACCTGTTGGCCTTCGTGTGCAAAGTTATTGAAGCTTACGTGCGATAGCCAACACAGTCGATGTCTTCCTGTTGCTTTCTTAGCTTCAAAATTTCCAATACACTGCTTTCTTTGCTAATTGAAACTATACTTTTCAATAACTTGGATATCTACCCAAAATCCCTTACAATGTGCAGAGCTAGGGTTAACATAAACCACCCAGAGAAAGAATGAAATGGATATCAACTGCACACTAGATCCGAAAGACAGAGTATGCCATTTGCATTCACTTATTCATTCTATTAAATCAGTTACAGGGTTAACAAAAGCATTAACAACACTCCATCCCAAGTTAACTGACATTGCATAAACTACTTCATTAATTAAATATTTCCTGAGATGAAAATATCGAACCCATTACAGCGAGAGCTCTGTTGGTGATATGATGACGCCATCGCTGTCTGCATAGCACCATTCCCCATGGGCAATTCTGGTGCCGCCGCTTGGTCTAAACGACCGAATGCGTAGAGGTTGGGTATTTGAGAAAATAAAAAACAGTGACCCGAGAATACTTAAAACAGTGATACCCCTATGCTGGGGCGCGCGGAGGATATTTGACCATTTTCAAATGACACCTAAGCGTTTAACACTAGACATCAAATTCATATCCGCTGGTACAAGAGCGTTACCTTCAGGCACTCTCTCAGATGTAAGGTATGCAGCGGCAGGGTTTCTTTCAGGCAGGCGTTTCTTTCATAAATTAGGTATGCAGCTTCAGGAAGGCAGGCATGCGTTCTTTCAGGTAATGAATACTGGGCCAGCACTATTCAGGGCAACTCAGATCAGTTTCTCAGGGAAAACAGGCCACACATCATGGCTCTGATACCATGTTAAACACACATGGTGAGCTAGAACAAATAGGAAAGATAAATCATGCAGTACATTTTTTATTCACAAATGATGTATATTTATGGTACATTATGTGACCGTTGGGATTCACATCCCAAGGTCTCTTGGACTGCTTTGTCCATTCGGCTTCCACACTAACCCATTTAGGATTAGGTGTCCAACACTTTTCAAGGATGTACTAACCCTACTTTTAGTGGTTTAGGAATCGATAATCAATTTTCTTTTAGTCAACAGGGGAACATGCCTTACTCCTCCGTAAGTACCTTTTAGGGTTATTCTTCTTTCACCAATGCATGTAACCCTTACCAAGGGCTCTCCTCTCCTTTCAATACTTCACTTGGGAAGAAGTTTCCTGGTTATGGTAACCTTTCGGCAAGAGGTGGTCAAACTCAGAAATTTTCTAGACCACAAGATTTTCCTTACGGTTCAATTTCTTCTACAAAAAATCTTCAGCAACCTGGTACCTCTACAAATCCAGGATATTATTTTCAAAATGTTGGGAATCCTACTCATGGTGGGTGGAATTCTCAAGCTCCTCCGTGCTTACCTTTCTTGGAAACCCTAAATTTTCTAGATCTCTCAAAACTGACAAACGATCCAATCCAATATAATCTAGCTTGGCCTCCGGTTCCCACCAAACTTCCATCGGATATTCCAAAATTAGGACAGTCTGTGGAAGATCCCACTGACCATATAACAAAATTCCACTTATGGTGTTCATCTAAATCCCTAATTGATGATTCAATCAGGTTGATATTTTTCCAACGCACTTTAACTGGAAATGATGCTAAGTGGTATATAGAGCTTAGTGGGGGTACCTATTATTTTTTTGGTGAATTGGCTACTATGTTTTTAAACCATTTTCAGTTGTCCACTCGATATGATGCTAGAATCGAGTTATTGGCTAGTTTCTAACAAGATAAAGCAACTCACATTTCTGACCATATTGAGGAATGCCGAAGAAGGAAGAGGCTCATTAAAGCCTATATTTGTAATGAATTCCTTCTCCAATGGTTTTTAAAATATTTATAGCCAAATATTTCTAACGATGTATCATTCTCTAGGTATTCACTGAAGAACATGCTATCTTTAGAGCCCAACAATGGGAACTTATATATTCTCAGTCTGGGATTCTTGAAAAGATTTTTCCTGATGCTCCTTGATCCAAGATTGATTTAGCCAAACCGAAGCTAGGTTCCCATGCTGAAGGGATAGTTAGATTAATCGATAACAACACGACTAACCTGTTAAGTCAATTACAACAATCATCTTTACAAGCTGCTTCTTCAATTTAGGCATCACCATCGGTGCCTATGTCTTCTCAACTGCTAACTATCAACATTGTCCAATCTTCTAACCACAAAGAAAATCAACAATTTGATGGGAAGAAAAGGGATGTGGTAAGAAGAATGATAAGGATGGGAAGGGTATTGCGAACAAACCCAGTAATAGTACAAGGGAGGGTAAAAATGAGTCCAAAAATAAAGTTAAGTTTTCTTGAAAATTGTGCAATGGAGACCATTTAACTCATATTTTACCTACGATTCGGGATGCTCAACGCTTATTAGTGCAATAGGGTTCTTCTAGCTCCCATGTTGTTCTTACTAACTCTTTTCCCCAAGGAAAAAAAATGTTTGTTGGCGTGAATGTTAATACTGGAACCCCCATAGGGGGCAACCTGGAAGGGGAGAATCCATCTAATGTATATGTGATGAGTTCTCATGTTGATGTTGCTACAATATCACATGATTATGGTGAACAAAAATCCTCTAAGGCTAAGGCCGCTCCCATTGTTCCAGATCCGCTCCATATTGAGAGGCTCAAAGTTGAGTCTATACATCTGATGCCGAAAGGCTATGCAAAACATTCGATGATCAACCCTAATTCCAGGGCTACCCAGAACTACTCCATTGTTGAAGATCTTGTTCAAAGTTCTTGTGTGATGTCTGCGTTAAAGGTACTCTAGTCATGCCCATCACAAAGGAGTGTGCTACTCACTAACTAAAATCGGGGCAATAGATTTGAAAAACTTTCTTATTGTTACATTTGACATGTCAAATATTAAGAAGAGACTACATCATCACATCGATTTCTAGATTAAATCTACATATCGAAAGACCAATATCTTTCAAACTGTAGTAGATGAGGGAGATTCCACACATGTCATGTCGATTGCATGTTCGAAAGCTATTAGATCTCCTCAAGCTATTCCTTCACCTACTTTGTTGACTACATTTGATGGTCATTCTCATAGGTCACATGGAAATATTCCAGCCTTTCCCATTTGTGTTGGGATAAGGTGGTCAATATCGAGGTGGAAATAGTCGTTGCGAATTTGGATGATAATCTTTTATTGGGATGAAATTGGATTTATGAAATGGATGCCATTGTATCATGATTATTTCGCATCCTATGCTTTCCCCATGAAGGGAGAATTGTTACTATTGTGTAGATGGAGTACTCTCCAAAAGGATCCAATGCATCCTCTAATTCTTCTGTTCCCTTGTTGAATAATGCCAAGAAACCTGTTGAGCATTTAGGAGTCAGAATGTATTCCTCATTGATGGGTACTTTTGATCTTCCTTCTCCTATTTCTCAAATAAATTCCATTTTATCATCCAAACCTTCTCGAAGAGAGTTCTTTGAAACTCATTATTTTTCAGATGCTTGGCCCTTACCCTCTTCTACAACCACGTTAGAAGTGGGGCAAGTGGGTGGGATGACGTATCCCATGTTTGCAGCTGAAATTGCTTACCGATTTATAGTTAACACTGCATACTTTGATCCTACCCCTCTGTCACTAGAGGATTTGGACGAAGATGTGTCTCCAGCTTGGACTCTTGACTCTACTTCTTCTATGGACCACCTTGATATTGTTTTACCATCTAAGGAAGAAATCCTAGAAGAAATGATAGGCATAGAAAGACCGTGGGATTATTTGCATCATTGGTCATATTTTCTCCAAGTCTTGCATGAAGTAGAATCAAGCTTGTCTAGCCCTTTACCAACTGGTGGTGTTCACACAATTTTAAATATTTTGGCTCCATCACATATTTTTTCCAAAGGTAACATGTCTGTCATTTCGAAAAAAGTTCTGGTGAACATCTCGAGGAATCCAAATATAATTGAGAATGCCATTGGAGTCGAATGCTCCCCTGAATAAATTCAAATTTATACCAATATTTTCAAAGAGTTCTGTGATGTGTTTGCTTAGTCTTATGAGGAAATTCCTGGAATTGATCCATCAATAATCTAGCATGAGATTCAAGACTTATGCGAATGTGAAGCCTATATGGAAAAAGCTTCAGCTGGTAAACCCTAGGAAAGTGACAACTATCAATGCCGAGGTTGAGAATCTTCTTAAGACAGGGTTCATATACCCCATTCCATTGACTGAGTGGGTCTCAAATACAGTTCTGGTTGATGAAAAACAAGGAATGATCTGCGTATGCATATACTTTAGGGATTTAGATAAGGCTTGTCTAAAAGATAATTTCCCTACACCTTTTATTGATTAGATTATCGATGAATGTGTGGGAAATAAGATTTTTTCCTTCATGGATAGTTTCTCAGGTTATAATCAAATTACTATCCTTCCTGAATATCAACAGAAGAAAATTTTTATCTACCCTTGGGGTATCTTTGCAACAAAATGATGCCGTTTGGCCTTAAAAATGTTGGAGCGACTTTTCAACGAGCCTTGTCTTATGATTTCCACGATATAAAACATATCATCAAAGCTTATTTGGATGACCTAGCTGCTTGTTCTCAAAAGATAATTGATCATCCTCATCATCTTCGATTAATATTTGAGTGATGTCGTTATTATAAAATCCGAATAAATGCGTTTTGACTGTCATTTCTAGTCGGTTATTGGGATTCATAGTATCTAATGAAGGGATTCACATAGATCCTTTCAAGGTTGATTTAATACTTAAATTTCCTCCCTCATCTACCATCCGTCAAGTACAAAGTCTCCAAGGAGAAGCCAATTTCTTGAGGATGCTGATCATCAATTATGCTAAGATCACAAAGGGATTTATGAGATCGCTGAAAAAAGAAGTTCCATTTCTATGGAAGATTTCACTTAGTGCTCATTCGATGCTTTGAAAAGAGCATTGACCTCTGCTCCTTTACTAAGTCCATCCGATTATAGTAGGGATTTCCTCTTATATCTCGTTGCAACAGAATCAACCATCGATATTGTTTTGGTTTAGGAAGACGATGCTCTCCATGAACACGTGATTTATTATCTGAGCCGAGGCTTGGTAGGTCCTGAATTAAGATACTCTCCTGTAGAGAAATTAGCTTTGGCAGTTGTTCATGTTGTCAAATGAGTTTGACATTATATTCTGCTTAGAATTTTTTTTGTCTTAGCAGTTGTCAACCCATTTCAGTTTGTTCTCAGTAGACAAGTGATTGGGGGGAATATAACAAATTGATTTTTATTTTAAAAGAATTCGATATTGAGTTCTTGTTAGCCAAATCTAAGAAATCTTTAGTATTTGTAGAATTAATCTCAGAGTTTCCTTGTCAAGAAGAAATGGTTTGTGAGGAATCATTCCCTGATGAACATATTTTCCTTATTTCTTCACAAGATCCTTGGTATGGAGATATTATAATATATCTTTAGAATTCGAAGTTTCCTCTCACTTTTTCAAAGGATGAGCGAAGAAAATTGCGTCACTTAGCTAAAAGTTATGTTATTATCGGTGACACTTTATATTGTCACGGGGTTGATTCAATCCTTGTATGCTGCTTAAATTTAGAAGAAGTTGAGTCAATTCTGAATGATTGCCACAGTGGAGCTTGTGGTGGTCATCTATCTGGGCTTGCTATAACATAAAAAATCTTGCGTGCAAGTTATTTTTGGCCTTCGATTTTCAAAGATTGTGTTGAAGCGGTCAAAAAACTCCATCCTTGTTAGGTTTACACTCGCAAAATGCACGCTCATCCAACTCTTCTCTTTCCTGTTATTACTGTCGGTCCATTAAAAAAGTGGGGCATTAATTTTACAACTTGTATCCCACCTTTGGCAACGAGTCATAAGTATATTATTGTAGTAGTGGACTACTTTACTAATTGGCTCTAAGCTATGCCCACTATTGTGAACGATGGTTAAACAACAAACCTGTTTCTATTCAACCAAGTCATTTCTCATTTCAGTATACCAAAGGAGATTTTCACTGTCCATGGCAGTCATTTCCAAAACAAGATGATGGCTGAATTGGCTCTCAAGTTGAGTTTTCGGCAGGAGCATTCATCTCCTTGCTATCCCTAGGCCAATGATCAGGTGGAAGCCATGAATAAATCCCTAAAATTTATCTTGCAAAGTAAAATTAATAAATCTCAATCCGATTGGCATATCATGTTATATCCTGTGTTTTGGGCGTACTGGATGTCAATTAAGATCGCTATAGGTTTCACTCCTTTTAAACTAGTTTATGGTTTGGAATTGATCTTCCCTGTGAAATGTGAAATTCATTCTCTTAAATTAGCTATATAACTTCTTCTAGACACCTCCAGTCTTGAAGAACAACTCATTTATTTGGAATGTTTTGACGAGAAACATCGAGATGCAGCGACAATTAACAAAGCTCATAAAAAGAGAGTGAAGATCCAATATGATAAGTTTGTGCATCCTAGGGTTTTCTCTGAAGGTGACCTTGTCTTGGTCTATGACCAAGACAAAGACACCTTGGGGGTAGGTAAGTTCAAACCCGTGTGGTACGGTCCTTTTATCGTTAAAAAGGTCTTGAAAAAAGGAGCTTACATATTGGTTTATTTTGATGGAAACGAGCTTGCGGAACCCAGAAGTGAGCTCTATCTTAAGAAGTATTATGCTTAGGCTTCTGCCTAGCATTTGCTTGGTTGTAGATATTGTATATATTTATGAATATTTTTCTATGGGTTTCATATTGATATCAATATTTTTTATCTTCTTTGGCAGGTGTCGATGGATGATCTGATATATCTAGGGTTTGTCGATGGTGCTAGTCGACATACCCAGAAGTTGGCTTCCACAGCTTGGGTGATTTACTATCCATTCGGTTAGTTGTTGGTTTCAAGAGGCATAGGTATCTTCCCTGCTTCAAAATGTTGCCGAATATACTGCTGTAGTTAGCTTACTATCTAAATCAATATCTCTTGGTATTGATTTGTTAATAGTATACTTGGATTCACAACTGGTGGCATCTCATTTAAACAAAATCTATCATGTGAGAGATCCTTATTTATATCGCTAATTTATGAGAGTGAATTTATTATAAATATCATTTAAATTTATCACATTCATTCATATTCCATGATCAGAAAATTCATTTGATGATTCCAAAGCTAATCAAGCATTAGATTGGCATATTAATCATTCATCACAGTAAAAAATAAAAATTAAAAATCATCTGTATATATGGTCATCACATCTTGAAACCGTCTATATATTGATAGAAGCTATATGTTCAAAATATTATACAAAATTGGGAAAAAATGTCCTACAAATTAGGGCTTAAGCTCAATCATGTCTATAAAAAAGAACATGACATCTCTAATCTATATCTGTGGGCCCTGCTCTGGATGTGCATCTTGGAAGAAGATGATGGAAGTATCCAACCATGGGAAAAGCCACACCCAATCTCGTGGTACTCCTATTATGCGTCTCTGCATTGCCTCTAGTAGATCCTCTATTACTGCCATAGGTACCTAGTGAGTCAATTTGTTCAAGTTCCTCTGTACAACATGGAGAACTCTCTCAGTCTCAACTGCGACACCTTCTGCGTCTCTTCCATGATGCCTATGCTTGGGTAGACCCTTAGGTCTTACTGGTCCCACATTTGTATCATGATCAAACCATTTTGTAAGAATTTGTGTCTCATCAAAAAGAATTTCAATTCATACTTTTGAAATCCAAAAAAATCAAATAACATTAAAAAACTTAAAGATAACTTTACCAAGGGCGCCCCATGTAGTGTTGGGTGGAAGCACTAGATCTAGATCTACTCTAAAATCCATGCCTGCATAGGGGTAGTCCTCAATGGAAATGACTTGTTCTTCCCACCAAAGGAAAAGCTCGTCATCAAATGTCGTTCTAGGGACCTCACCACCCTGTATTCTCTTCATCATGTCAACCCATCTACCTATTTGTGGATCTCTTGGGTTGCTGATGGTGGAAATCACTTTGGGTCGAAGTCCTGGTAATCTCTTAAAGAAGAAAGTACAAAGAATAGTACCATACCCAAAATGTTTGGTATTACTTTTCTTAATGGAAGTAAGTTGTTTTTTCAGATTGATTATAAGGGTTATGCACCAGTCAAAAATTGTAGTAAGGAAATCTACTGCTAAGCTCATTGTAACACGAGAAGCTTGGTGCAATGAGGATGACCTAGCTACCCTCACAAAGGTAAAAAGGATAATCCTTAGGGATAGACTCTCCACATGTTTGATTGGGATATGTGTCCCTACCTTCTCGTTGTTTCCAAGGGAATAAATATGAATGTAATCATCCTCACTATGACTTCCCCGAGCCTTCCCTTTCAAATTGACTGGTTCTCCTATCTGGGCAAGTCCAGTGATGAATTATATGTCTTCTACTTCAATACGTAGGGGCATCTAATCAATAATCAATGCATCTTCTTCTGGATCCCAGTAATTGACGAGAATCTCTAGCAATATTGTATTGGTTTTCATGTGTGGAATTTTGAAAAACTTCAAAAATCAACATCCTCTCAATGCATTTAGTGCTAATGGATCATTCATAACTTCATTATCTATTTCATTGTGCTCTCTTTCCCTCAAACTAATTGTCATCCTGTAGTATCAAGTATTTTCATCCATTGAAATCCATGATTTAAAATTTTTGACTGTGTGCATGCGAGTTCTCTTCATACATAGTAGCATATTGGGCTTACTAATACACGACTTCAATATAACCAACCCACGTATGCACAAAGTAAAAATACAAAGATAAAATTATTACGGTAAAATTATTGAAAAAATACTTAAAATTCATAAAATTTCATTGAGAAATCGAATTAGGAGATTACATGGAAGTTTGATAGCTATTATGGTTGAGAAATTTGGTGGATTGTGATTGCTAGTTTTTTCTCCAGAGCTCTTGCACTCAATTTTCTAAGACAAAAATGAGGCTTGGTAAGTCAAAAGATCTATTTATAAGTTGTAACTTCAAAAACTTAAAAAAACCCACTTTTTCAAAGTTTATGTTTTATTTTTTAAACTTTCTGACAGTTTGGCTTTAAGTGTTAGGATAGGTTGTTTTTCAGGTTTAATTGAATATTTTGAGACATTTTTTACCACTTTGATTCCATGACCACTGAACCATCATGGAAGGTATCGTTCTCATCACTGGAATATAGGTTAGGGAAGTTCACTTTTTTTTCTGTTGCATTATGCATTCTAACCTCCATACATCGATATATTGCCATAGGGTCAACCCCGTTGTGTTTTGATTCTTAAACCATTTTCACTCGCTGACTTATAAAATCATGACATGATGGTAGAGACTTCCTTTACATGGGCTTCCTAGTTAGATCCTTGCTAGCATATGTTTCCCATGCTGCAAAGATTGAGTAGGCTGGGGAGTCCTCTTTAGTCCCTCCATGATTTTTGTGATGAAGCTTCATTCTCCTTCTTCTTCGATATCTTTTTGGCTTTATAACCTAGAGGCTCCCACATGTTGAGTTGTACTGCTACATTGCATGTGACTATTTGTACCTTTTTTCCTTAAGATGACTTCACTTGGATTCATGTATAAGCCACTTTTTGACCATGTCAATCTGTAAAATCAACCTTGCAATCTCTTAACCTCTGCAACTTGACACCTTATGCCTATGGAAAGAAAATTCCTTTGCGTGTCATTGACCAGTTTCGTCACCTTGCATTGAGAATAGGATTGTTCCACTCCTAGGAACTAGCGCATTTGTGTTTGGACAATCGTTCTTTCCATTGCACCATAAGCATTATTTTATTATTTTTCAGGATTTTTAAATATGAAAAAGACAAAAAAAATTATATATTTCAAAAAAGAGCGGGAATGGGAATCTACTTCCATAATTGATGGAAACAAGAGTTAGTTGTGTTTCCCTTGAACAAACCACTCAAAGCATGTCTTTCCTCCATTGGGATGGGCTTTAGTTTGACTTAGGAGAGCCATAAGCTTGTCATTGAGTCAATACTCCTCGGGTTGGTTATCTTTTCCAATAATATGGAGAGATTTTTTATGTCTCCTGCATGACAAACTTATACAAAGTTATCATATGCTTCCATACAGTAACATTTGAGTCATGCTTTTATTCAAGGGAAGTACACATGAGTCAGCCTTTCTCTGGTTTCTCTTGACTCATTTTCAGTCGGTGATACCCGGTTTGTTAGAGTTATGTTCAGAAGGTCTCCATTTACTTCTTGCTAGTGGGTCTATTCTTATTAGCTTCGACAAATTTCTCTGAGAGTAGGCCTAGAGCCGAACCCTGGCCCTATTTCCATCATTGATAGGTGACCTTGTGCTCAGCATCGATCAGTATCATGGGTCTTTGACTGAGTGGTTTCCCTTGTGTTCGACGTTAGCTTACATTATCAGACATTGGGATTCGTGCAGTACCTTGGTGTCCATTTGACCCTATTGTGGATTCCTCGCCTCTGTGTCAACTTTCATTATTGGTTGGTTCAAAGGGTTTCTATCATTCGCTAGCCACATCTTGTTAATGTTGGAAACGTGCCTCAGTATGGTTACTTCATCTTTCTTCATCTGATTCCTTCCAAATTATTGGCCTGTAGATTACACTCGTGCTATATTGATGTGGGATGCCTTAATGCCTGCCTTCTAGTAAATCATTTCCCATCGACTCCAAATCATTTATCTGGGAATAAGTTCTAGAGTCCTTTTTCAGTACCTTAGGGTTTGCAGTCATTAGTGGCAGACTCCTTCAATATCAACAATGAGAATACATCAATGTCTCCTGATTGATAGATTCTATCAAGTGTTCCACTTCAACTCATTTATTTGCACTTGTTAGATTGTACTGGAGCACCTTGACTCTCATCATCATTATCAGTGAGTTGTCTCGTGTTTGTTAACAATATACATCAATGAATTGTAATCAAATGATTTCTCACATGGTCGACTTCAACTCATTATTCCCATAGTGTAGAAATGTACCATGGTGGTCGGTGAAGACCTTAGGTTGCATCAACATTTTTTGGTTCACTTGTCAGTTCCTCTAGTTTGTTTCTAGTGATACTATACACCTTATATGTTGATCACAACAACGTTTTATATGTTGGCACCCGAGTTGCATGAAGTACCGTTTTTCCACTTTTTTACTTGGTACTTTTGAGGATCAATGATGTGACATCAATGATCAGATATCTACTTCAACATCATTTATCAGTTCTTTTATATGTGATATTGTGACATGTACTTTTGCAGCGTAAAAATGTACCATTCATATAGGTTTAGTTTCTAGTATAATTCATTCATGCTTGATCATAGTTTCTTATGCATATGCATAGTTGGTTATGTATTTATTATGCATGTTCATTTTTGCATGTGATCAAGTGTACAATGATGTAGTGGTTGTTGTCATGCATGAGGTCATGGTGTGAGTTGTTGTTAAGGTCATGCATTGATGACTAGACCCTTGCTAGAATGGCGATTTCATGGTCATATGATTAGGTGTTAAGTTTCTATATGTTGTCATGATTATGTTATACATGCATCATGCTGATTTGTTGGTCATGCAGACAAGATATCCTCCCAGAGATATGCTAAGGTACGTTGGTTTATTGTGATTTGGTATAGCTGACATGATATACCTTACAGGAAGAAATATCAAATGGCTAGCAAGATTGTTGACTATAAATAATCTCCCTATGAATCCTAAGAGAAATATGGTGTTGGGATCTCTTCCGATTTTCTAGTTACACTAAGAAGCTTAAAGGAAGAGATAAGAAGTTGTAAGGAAGATAATGACAGAATCATTAGGCATAAGAGAAACAAGCAGGGGTAAATGTAGTAATACTTCAAAGCTTGTCATATTTGAAGTGACAGGGACTGCGCCAGATTAGTTATGAACATGGGACATATGGTAGTCATTCGCACGGTGTTCATAATTAAGATAAAGATGACACAATTAGAGATAGCAGATTGTTGGACACTCCAGATAGGAGAGGGGATAAACATAGGTATTATTATAGTTATGATTCATACATGCATCATGATTGTCATCGTTATCATCCTTACAGGAGGAGTGATAGGGGATACTTTCTAGACGATTTTAAGAAAGCAAAGCCACCAACATTTGATGGAGAGATGAAGAAACTGCAGGATGTAGAGGCATGGTTGCTTGGCATGAGGAAATTCTTCAGGTTGCATGACTATTCAAAGAACATGAAAGCTAGAGTGGCTACATTCAATCTCAAAGGTAAAGCAAACATTTGGTGGGAAGATTTAAAGAGTGTTGGATGTATTAATGGGGAGGATTTGACTTGGAGTGAGTTTGAATGGCTATTCAAGAAGAAGTACTTGTTAGAGAGATACTTTGATGACAGGGTGAAATAATTTTATGAGCTAAAGATGGGTTCCATGACAGATGATGAGTACACTAGCAGATTCTTGGATTTGTTGAGGTATGTGCCTTATCTCATAGAGGAAAAGGCCAAGATTTAGAGGGTCATTAGTGGATTACCAATGGAATTTAGCTACAATATTTAGTTCAAGGAGCCTAGATCATTAGAGGAGGCCATTCAAAAGCCATTTCTATGAACAATCGAGGTGTAGAACTGAGACGGAGCTAGACTAGAGAGGTAATGCAAAGAACAAAGGAAAATGGGACATAAAGTGAGAAAGGCATTAGGATATAAGTAACAAGGAGAATTTGCACCATCTAAGAAGTTTAATGCATCAGATAGAGGACATCGATTTTGATAAGGAGAAAAGAATAATGAGATAGGTTGGAATCCTATAGAGTGTTGGACTTGTGGCAAGGATCATCATAGAATAGATTGTTCATAGAATTAGGGTGGTAGACCTCATATATACAGTGTGCAGGAGGTAAAGATTGTTGGGGATGTTGGTCAGAGTATTCCACGTATTTATGTAGCATTGGATAACAAGTAGGAAGAACATTAGGAATCTATCATTGAGATGGACGGTAAGCTTTGTGATCAAGTTATTTATATTTTGATTGACCCTGGATCTAATTATAGCTATGCTAGTCCTGACTTTGTGGATAAGTGTGGTTTGAGTAAGGAATTGCATGCGAAGTCTTGGTTATTTCAGTTTGCTACATGTATGAAGAAGCGAGTTCATCGTTGGGTAAGATCTTGTGAATTTGATTTGAATAGTATGCCTACCACAACACATTTGAATGCATTACCATTAGGTTCATACAGTATGTTGTTGGGCATGGATTGGTTGTATCTTCATAGAACTAAGGTAGACTGTTATGACAAAGCCATTGAGTGTGTTGATGACAATGGAGAACCAAGAGTCTTAGAGGGTAAGGAGAAAGCTACATCAGTTAGGATGGTGACAACTATGAAAGCAAAGCGTAGTCGTAGGAAGGGGTGTAAGTTATTTGCAGTGCACATTTCTAGTGAAAAGGGTAAGGAAGTTGAGGATATAGATGTGTTGATTAGGTACCTAGTTTTACAACAGTTCAAGGATGTATTTCTTGAGGACATTACCGAGTTTCCATTGCATAGGGAGGTATAATTTCCTATTGAGTTGGTGCCAGGGGAAACTCTAGCGGCAAAATCATCTTACAGGATGAGCACACCTAAGATGGTTGACAAGGGATACATTAGGCCAAGTTTATCACCATGGGGCACACTGGTATTGTTTGTGAAGAAGAAAGATGGTACTCTCAGATTATTCATTGACTACAGGAAGTTGAACAAAGTGACCATTAAGAACAGGTATCCATTACTGAGGATTGATGACTTGTTTGACCAGTTGAAGGGAGTAGCAATGTTCTCTAAGAACGACTTGAGATCAGGATATCACCAGTTACGCATCAAAGAGGAAGACATTTACAAGACTGCTTTTCAGATTAGGTATGAGCATTATGAGTTTGTTTTAGTTCCATTTGAATTAACTAATGCTCTAGCTACATTTATGTGCTTGATGAATAGTGTGTTGCATACGTATTTGGATAATTTTGTTATTGTATTCATTGATGATATATTGGTATATTCTAAAAATAGGAAGAGCATGCTAAACATTTAGCAGCAACATTAAGGTTGTTGAGACAACATCGTTTGTATGCTAAGATCATCAAGCGTAGTTTCTTTTAGACCGAGATACACTACTTGGGGCATGTTGTCTCTAAGGAGGGAATTGCAGAAGATCCAGAAAATATAAGAGCCATCATGGAGTGGGTAGCTACTAAGAATGTAGATGAGGTGAGATATTTCATGGGTTTGATAGGATACTATAGGAGGTTCATTAGGAACTTCTCGCAAATCACTTATCCTATTATATCATTGCAAAGGAAAGGTAAGAAGTTCAAAAGGACAGAGGAGTGTGAGGCTAGTTTTGACCAGCTCAAGACATTGTTGACACATGCACTAGTGTTAAAGATTATAGATCTAGATTAAGAGATTGTAGTATGCACAAATGCTTGCAAGAAGGGACTTGGTGGAGTCCTTATGCAGGATGGAAAGGTGGTATGTTATGAGTCACAGAAACTGAATGAGTGTGAGTAGAACTACCCCACACATGATATTGAGTTAGCAATTTTTTATACATGCATTGAAGATGTGGAGGCACTATCTTTTGGGAAGAAGGTTCACATTGATGAGTGATCACAGTGGTTTGTGATATTTATTTGATTAATCGAATTTGAACAGTAAGTAGGCTCAGTGGTTGGCTATGATCAACGAGTTTTATTTTGAGATCCGATATATCAAAGATAAACAGAACAGAGCGGTAGATGCTCTTAGCAGGCAGGTACAGGTAAATCAATTAGTAGTTATGAGCTCCTATGGGATAGATCTACATGATAGGATCTTGTTGGCAGGATAGCAGGATGTTAGATATATGGATATTATGCACAGGTTACAGAAGAGTATTGGTACAGGTACAGGTGATAGTATAGGTACAAGTATAGGTGATGATACAGGTACAGGTACAGGTGAAGGTACATGTATAGGTACAAGTGCAGGTTCACAGGATATGGATTATTGTCTTACAACAAATGGATTGGTCAGGTTCCAAGATAGGATATATGTGCCGAATAGTAGTGAGCTCAAGAAGGTAATCATGAGATAGTTTCATGTGAAACCTTATTTAGGTCACCAATGTTATTAGAAGACACTAATACTAGTGAAGACATTTTACTATTGGCCAAATCTGAAGAGGGATGTAGTAGAGTTTATGGCTAGGTGTTTTGACTATCAGCTTGTGAAGGTAGAATGTAAACATCTAGGTGGACTGCTACAACCGATTACGATTCCAGAGTGGAAATGGGAGGTCATTTCCATGGAATTCATCACAGGGTTATCGAGGATAGTGAGACAACATGATTCCATCATGGTTATTGTGAAAAAGTTGAAAAAGGTTTCACACTTCATTTTGGTTAATTCTACATTCTCAACTAGCGATGTAGCACAGGTGTTCATCAAAGATGTGGTGAGATTGCATGGTGTTAAAAAGAAGATTGTGTGAGACAGGGATGCAAAATTCACTTCCAACTTTTGGAAGGATTTGTTTGCAGGTTTGGGCACAAAGTTAGATTCCAGTACAGCATATCATCCACACATATATGGACAGATAGAAAAGGTCAACAAGATATTGGAGGACATGTTGAGGATGTATGTGATGCACCAACAACAGAAGTGGGAAGAGTACCTTCCATTGGTAGAGTTCACATAGAACAATTGGTATCAATAAATTTTGAGGATGAGTCCTTTTGAGGCATTGTATGGGAAGAGTTGCAATACCACCATCAATTGGAGTGATCGAATTAACAAGGTGTTGATTGAATCAGACATGTTGGAAGACATGGAATAGGAAATGCAAGTTATAAAGAAATCTAAAGGCAACACATGATAGGAAGAAAATATATGCATATCAAGACAGGTTGTTCAAGGAGTTCCAAGTGGGGGAACAAGTGTACTTTCACATCAAACCCAAGAAGAGCTCTTTGCGGATTGGATAATGTGCCAAGCTAGCACCACAATTTTTGTGGACCCTTCAACATTGTTGAGAGGATTGGGCCAGTAGCCTTTCGACTTGCACTACCTCCAACAGTGAATGTCCATGATGTTTTCCATGTTTCATTGCTTAAGAAGTATGTTAAAGATGTTGATCATCTGATTGAGTGGTCTGTATTGTAAGTGGAACTAGATGGAGAATTCCAGCTGGAGCCTCAGTGTATATTGTAGAAAAAGGTGCCCATGCTCCGGAACCAAGCAATCGAGAAAGTTAAGGTGTAGTGGAAGCACTTTGGGCCATATGAAGCTACATGGGAGATGACGGATCAGATGCGGGCTATGTATCCTTCCTTGTTTTCTGGTTGAGGCAAAGCAGTTTTGACTTAGTGTTTTGGTGTCATTTTGGTATCTGATTTGGTATATGTTTTGATATATGTTTTGGTGATGCTTGATATATGTACATATGTATATGGATGTAAATACTACCATAAGATAAGTAATAAAGCCCCAATAAGCGATATGGCCATCATGTCATTATGATGTTATGTTTTTTTGTTTTCATGTTGGTTTGCTTTTGAGCAGGTTGATAATTGTAAATAGTGCAATGAGCTAAGTTATAAAGCTCCATCAGTAATATATGTTTTGATTACAACAATTTTGTGGTTATAGGTGTTGTTGAACACCGAGGATGGTGTTACCCCAAGGGGGAGGGTTCTGTAAGATCCCTGGTGAAAATTCCATGTAATAAAAATAAAGGAAAAAATAATAACCATGGATGACGAGACACTTATTCCAAGCTGAATGTTTTGAAAAATCCTAGTGATAGGGATCACTTGTTATTGTTTATGGCTAAGGAAATTGGAAAAGGCAATGGCTAAGGCTTTTGAAAGGAAAAATGGAATTTTTGGTACATTCATTTATGAAAATAATGGAAATTAGGAGAAAAGGGAGGTGAAAGGTCACAGGTTGCATGTGAGGAGGAAATTGAAGGAAAATAATGGAAAATGAAGAAAATAGAGGCCTCATTCATAAAAAGGCTTATGAGGATCAGTTGGTAACCTTTTGTCAGTTCAGTTTTGGATCTCTCTCATTATTCTCTCTCTCTCTCTCATACTCTTGGATACTTAGAGTTTTCTTGGAGCACTCTTGGAGGGTGTGGCTTACTTGGATTCTTTGGTCAAGAAGGCAAGGGAAGAGTAGGAAAGTGCAAGAGCTCATCGGGATCAACAACTACATCATATTTTCTCGCATGTACTGAGTTTCATATATATATACTTCACTAGTTTTGGCATGCATGGAATATGATCATTAGTTGTGATCTATCATTGGCACGGAGGATTGCCCAGATTGACAGTGGATTTCCTAGCCTTTCCATTTCCTGGATAGCCATGGTGATTGTGGGTTTACTTTCATTATTTGTTTTTGGTTGGTTCTCATGTTTCCTTAGCTTTGATTGATTTATTAGTTCCTGGAAGCCCTGGTTGGAAAAAATGCTCTTGAAGCCCTGTAATAACTTGGGTTAACTTATTGGTCCTTGGTTGGACAAACGCTATGGAAATGCTTGTTGGGTTGAGTTACTAGTCCTGTAAGCCTTGGTTAGACAAAATCTCTGGAAGCCCAGCGATAGCTGTGGGTTGAGTTACTAGCCCTGGAAGCCTTGGTTGGAACAAACACTCTAGAAGCCCTAGAAGGATTGGATGGGGACCAATCTGATGATGGTTTTGTGATGTCTGAACATGAGGTGGAATCACTATTTGATGGGTTGAGGTGGATGGCCTTTGGAAGCCTTGGATGAGTTTTGATTGATGTGTTCTATGAGATCCCACATTCATGCTTGGAATATGGCACATGGGTGAATGAATGAAGAAAGATTTGGCTCAACCATTCTACATTTAGATGGAATTTGGAAGTCCCATCCCAGGTTTGGATTTTGCATCAATAATGGAAGGTTATTTCTCCTTTTATTTCTATGATAATTTTGATGGATTATATGTGGTCTATATGGCTGTACTTTCATGAGTATTTCTATTTCTATTATGCTAGTTATGTATGTGTTTTGTGAAAACAACCATGTATAGATTTCATCATGTTTTTACTTGTAATAGAATCATCGATGTGTCTATGACCTAATGGATGGAATGGTAGTTGATATGTTGAGGAATCAATGGTTCTTAGCGATTCTAAGCTAAGTATGAGACCCCTATGCTCAGAAATGTTATTTACACCTGTAGACTACATATTCGTGATATGTTTGAAGAAATGGATGTCATGGCTAGTAGGGGTCCAGTCATGGACTTAAACAAGTATTTTCTTTAGCACTACCATTTCCATGTTACTTTATTGTTATGAAGAGATGGTTCAATTCTAGGCTGTGACCTGGGCTCTGGGCTTGAGAAAGTGACTCAAATCCCGAGGACGCTGGCATATCACTGGCAAATTTAGTCTCTCAACACTGGGAGGCAAGTCTGTGAGAGCGAATATGGGTTTCTAGATGCTGTCATGCTTATAGAATGAACGCAATTGAGGCTTAAGCTGTCCAAAAGTTCGGTGGCACCCAAGGGAAAGCTATCTGAAGTGTTTGATTGGTTCTTGAGGGTCCTAAAGCTGATGGTGAATGTTTGTATGGTTTGCTTCCATCAGTTCCACTTCATTTACGTGACTTAGGAGGTTGAATCATATCATAGTGGCCTCTTATCGCATGTTTACTCTAGATGGACGGTTGCTTCGATAGATGTGGGAGGAGGGTGTTATGGGATTCCTCCTTGGTCATTTTCTCACAGTAAATTTTCCACCAATCCTTGACATGGGGACTATCCTTAAGGAGTGCAAAGGTAATATTTTCCATATCGAAAAAAATATGGACTGAGAAGTACCCTTCTAGCATATTTAACCATTTAAGCATTTTCATCTATCTGGCCTTCAAATACAAGAATATCAAAATTAAATTGTACCTTAAAGGGGGTGGCACCTTCAAAGTGGCCAATTGATGAATATGTACTTCCTATTAGCATCTGTCAGGGGATCTAGGAAAAATTATCCATCATCTCATTCCTTTGTCAGTAGAGGGCTTCTTCGAGCAACAATTTTACTTGATATCCCGCTCCCTCATCTTTCTTTTCTTCCACCATGTGAGTTTGTCATATTCAACGAGGACAATCTTGCAAAGGCTCAAGTAGTTCGAGTTCCAACTCCTTATACCCCAACCTTTTTGGGGACATGCATAGAAAAACAAAGAAAGAGAATACTACTATGATACCATTGATTCGATTTTATAAAGGGAACAAAATGAAGTACATATTACTAACCAAAAAAAAAGATATAGAGAAACTTGACTTTAATAAAACAATGGAAAATTTTGAAAATTGTATGCAAGTAGAATAAAAAAAAACTAGCTCGAACAATGATAGCTTATCTATGAGAAGATGTGTGATAGCTACGCACCTTCCTGAGTTGTGTCACAATGAGTCCTTGAGGCATTTTTATCATGAAGAAACAATGAGAAACTCTAAAAATCCAAAACACTAACCCCTAGGAGATGAAGAACCAAAGGCTTATGGGCCCCATTGGGGTAAGTTGGAACATGAAATTCCCATGGTCATAACTTTGGTATACGATCTCCATTTGGTTCACATAATAACCTATTGGAAAGTTCTATCCAAGGATAACAACTTTTGACTATTGTTTAGGGCCTCAAAATGACTCCAGAAGTTCAAGACTTGAAAATTGATAAAAATAGAAAATTTCCAGAATATGAGACTATGTTGCAAAATAGCAAATTAAGTTGTGAGCTATACATAATAGGTGGGTGGCCACTGCTATCCACCTAAATATAATGCTTTCCTCAAATTGAAAGAATGTATACCTTGAAAGGTGGGTTTTGGTCAACAGATGAGACTGGGTTTAGACTCGTGGATTGGCTATGATGGTTCTTATATTTTTTATCACATGATTTATGAGATTACTTGACTCAGCTAGCGATGAAGACTCAGGAAGATATGGGATATGGTGGGAATAAAGAGGATATAAAACTATGGATAGACTCTAATAATTTAGTTATTCTAGGTCCTTTGGTTGAGGAATGACACAGTTTCACTTATGGACTTAGAAAAGATGGTGTTCTTTTACAAGAGGAATGCATTAATCAATTTCTCTGGTCTCATAATAGATATTATGGTACCATTACAACAAAATCTGCCTATGAGGAATTTATAGATCAAAGGGATAACTATATTGGTCACTGATGGGACATATTTCTTTGGAGAAGTAATGGACAGCTAAATATTTGGTTTTTTTTTGGCTTGTTCTCAAATGTAAAGCTCTAACTTGGGAAGTCTTTAAAATGAGGGGTTGGCGAGGTATTGGCTTTTGTGTTTTATGCAGGATGAATGTAGAATCAACCAATTATATTTTTATTTATTGTTAAATTATAATGGAAATTTGCTAGCTTGTTATTAGTTTTTTCCAATTGAAATCAGATTGGTCTAGTTTGTCTTTAGAAGCTTGTTTATGGAACGAGGTTAAAAACAAATCTTGTTCTAGATTCCATTATTTGTCGGCCTATGTTTTATGGGGGATAAGGAGTCATCATATTTGTTTTTTTTAAAGATCAAATTAATCCCTTTATGTCCGCCTTCAACATGAGGAATGCTTTTAATGAACACGTTCCTATTTAGATTCTAGTTAAGCATAAATTGAACAGAGTGGTTATTAATATGTATGTCTATTTGAGAGACTTTTTTGATTGATCTTGTGCCAATGGAAACTGTGGAGCTGGGATGGTAATTGACATCAATCCTTATTATAGTGTGAAAATGAAGTTAGGAATTGGGTTTGGTACTATTGCTAAGTCTAACTTATTGGCTTGTTGGGCCCTTCTTACAATTGTTGCTCAAGAGACCTTTTTACAGTTTTTTCACTTTTGGGGATTCCAAAAACACTATTGACAAGATTAATAGGAAAGCTATTATGCGTGGACTTCATCTTGAATGTTGGTAGAGGATGATAAGGGAATTACATGAATAATATGATGATTTAGAGGTGAGGCATATCTATAGAGATTCTAACAATGTTGTTGATATGTTATCGAAAGAATCAATGCTCTTGGACATTGGTGAATGCCATCTAAATTATTATTATAAGGGAACATGTGTTGTAATCACGATTTTTGTTACACCAAAACCTGCAGGTGTTAGTAAATAAACACACCAGTAAATTTAATAGATACACGAGAGGCGATTAAGAACATGTCGCAAAATACATAGGGAGCATTGGTTTATCCAATGTACAACAATATCCCCCTTGGCATGAGTTGGGTGTCATTCAAATGTGAGACCTTTGAATTTGATACCACTTGTTGGAATCATGATTTCCATTACACCAAAACCCATAGGTGTTATTAAATAGACACATCACCAGAGATAATAGATCCACGAGAGGCGATTAAGCACATGTCCCGAAACATACGGGGAGTGCTGGTTTATCAAATGTCCAACAATATGTAGATCAAGTATTGTTTTTTCCATGTTTTGAAATGTGTTCTTGAAGAGTCACCATTATATTCTACTTTAATGATAATACAATGACTAGTTGTATCTCGAAAAGTGCATTTACACTACTTTTAAAAGCTAAAAAAAATTGTGTCTTTTGACTTAATAATCAATTTTTTTTTTTGCTTGAAAAAAATTTTCCATTGATTTTTTGAATGTTCCATGGACTGAAAACAAGTGACCGCTTTAATTAATAACAAATCCATGGGAGAAATGTTCCATCAAGACTCTGGCGTAGGGAGACACATAGGGGGGACATGTGGGAGTACCCTCAAAATGTAGGGAAATTTCAGGGGTGCGGGAGGATGTCAGGGTATATATATTATATTATATATATATAATATATTATATATTATATTATATAGTTTCATATTCAATAATGAAAGCATAAATTAACTAATAGTAATACATTGATCCATCTCATCATTCATTTTGATACATACATCATTCATATGACATACTCATCATTCATCCATACCATGAGATTCAATAATGAAATATTCAAATACATTGATCCATATTATTCATCATTCATCATTCTAGAAGAGCTCAACAATGGGCAAGAGAGTAGAGCTTGACGATAGTAGGAGAGCACAAATCGATGGAGGGCAAGAGAGCATAACTCAACAACAACAAGAGAGCACTCAACAGAGCTCAACAATAGGCAAGAGAATTTGGGAAATGAATAGGTAAGTTAATCTAGGTAAATTTTAACTTTTTTAAGTTTAGTTTTATTTTATTTTTAGTTTTGTTTTTTAAGGTTTTCAATACATGAATTTAAAAAAGCATATTAAGTTTTATTAGACAAATTCAAGGGGGGATGCCCATAAACACCCCTTTTAGGGAGTCGTGTCCCCCACACTGGGGAAACACACCCCATATGTCCTCGTCCTGGGTGCATGTAGTGCATGCACCTGACCCTTGGAGATGCGTCCCTGTGAAACACTGCATGGAAGTAATAAAGCCAATGATGACAAATTTAACGAGGGTCAACTCTAGCAACATTATAATTTCCTCATTAAGCACCTCACTAACTATTCAGTTGAATGGCTCCCATGCCCCACATGGCCAGCAAAAGGTGAGGCTCCACCAAAGAAATAGGGTGGCTTAAAAATATCAATGCTATGAATAGAATGGCGTAATTATTGTGAATATTACATAGATTATATCACTAGTGGCAGTACATTCAGAGGAAGGACCTAGGTCGTGAGAGGGTTCATGTATCCATCATCTGGAACCATGAATAAAAAAACTCCTTTATCATCAATCCTTCCCGACACATAAACAACCTTTGAAGTTGATATAGATTTTTCCCGTTTCTCAACTCAATAAACCCAATTGTCTAAAGATCTTCAAAGTCATATATGGATGAAGAGGAGCCTTGCAGCAACTTTCTAGCTCAACCTGTCACCTTCTCTTCAAGAAATTCCCTGGCCATTATTGTCCATGTCGATAATGTGGTCATAAATGAAACTATGCTCAAGCATGACAATGGTGATGGCTAGAACCCCATAGAGAAATGCTTATTCACCCTGGGGATACATGCAAATGGGAATAGGTGTTGAGCAGATTCAACGAGCAAGAGTAAATATTGCATTGCGATAGGTACTTCAAAATAGAGTAGTATTTTTGGGCAAACTTGTGGTCTCCATAGAAAACACCTCTTAGAACGGCGTGCAAACATAAAACTACCATGTGATAATGTCAGAAAAGAGCAATGTGTAAACATTAGAGGACCTGCAGACTGTCTAGAATCTCTCATACCACCATTGAATTTTACAATGAAATAAAAGACAAAAGTGTGAATTGCATTATATATAAATAATGTTTATATTTATATTTCATTTTTTTTCATATTATTGTATTAGCACAACCATATTAATAAATGTAAGTTGATATGTCTATAAGTTAATATCAATCAAATAAATAATGTTTAGATGTATGATAGGCATTTAATACTAATGTATTCATTTATTAATACTCTCTTATTACTACAATGATTTATTATGTTGAGAAAACATAAAATTGGGAATTTCATTATTATTAAATACATATTTATGATCATAAAATTCATATTCTAGCATCTTTTTGGAACACAATTCATATTCTAGTAAAACTATATTAAAAAATGTGGTTGATATATGCCAATAGGCATATATTAACAATGACATGGACAACCACATTAGTAAATGTGGTTGAAATACACTGATAAACATTAATGATTTAAATTTAATATTAATATTAAAATTCATTATGATAAATACACAACAATAACCATAATAACATTAGAAAAATATTATATGAAAAATATTATTATTGTAAATTATATAATATAATAATTAATATTAATGTTAATTACAATCATATTATAATTATTATGAATATAATTATATTATAAATATATTAATTATTAATTTTTTTGTTTTATATATATAATATATATATAATATTATAATAATAACTATATTTTATCATATCAGTGAGTATACTATAACAATAATTAAATTATAAACCATATGAATAATATTATACCTTAGGAATATGAATTATTAGAGTAATAAACCCAAGGGATAAATATTATAAACCTAAAGGATTATTATTGAAAACCCAAAGGATTAATATTATAGGCTCAAGGTATATAAACCCTAAAGTAAACATGGTTTAACATGGTTTATTTTCATATTGACACAATATTTGCAACAATGCAGTGTTGGACCATCATTGACCATCGTTGTAACAATCTGATGTTTGACCATGAGATAATCTTTATCACAATGTGACCATGGTTGACCATGATTGATTTTCATATCGAGCAAACCCTATGAT
Source organism: Pinus taeda (assembly GCA_000404065.3). Taxonomy (NCBI): domain Eukaryota; kingdom Viridiplantae; phylum Streptophyta; class Pinopsida; order Pinales; family Pinaceae; genus Pinus; species Pinus taeda. Next base: position 174,202 of record APFE031261081.1, read on the forward strand.
AAACTCTAAGATAAATATTATAAACTAAGGTATATAATATGATAAATATTATAAACACTAAAATAAACATTGTTGACCATGGTTAATTTACATATTGAGACAATGTTTTTCACAATACAATGTTGGACCATGGTTTAGCATGGTTGTCCATGATTGATTTTCATATTGAGACAATCTTTTTCACAATGCAACATTGAACTATGGTTGACTATGGTTGATTTTCATATAGAGATAATCATTGTCACAATGTGACGTTGGACCATGATTGACCATGGTTGATGATGGTTGACAATGGTTGTCCATGGTTGATTTTAATATTGAGACAATCATTGTTGTCACAATGTGATGTTGGACCATGTTTGACCATGATTATAAGCCCAAGGGATTTATATTAATGCCAAGGATTAATATTATAAATCTCATGAATAATATTATACCCTAGGAATATGAACCCTTAGATTAATAAATCCTAGGGTTTGATGGTTGACCATGGTTGATCATGATTGTTTTTCATATCAAGACAATATTTGTCACAATACGACATTGGGCCATGGCTGATTTTCATATTGAGAAAATATATGTTAGAATGTGACGTTGGACCATGGTTGAACATGATTATAAACCCAAGGGATTTATATTAAACCCAATGATTAATATTATAAACCCCACGAATAATATTATGAACTCTTAGATTAATAAAACCAAGGGGTCAATGGTTGACCATGATTATTTTTCATATCGAGACAATCTTTGTCACAATGCGTCGTTGGACCATGACCGACTTTCATATTAAGAAAATATTTGTCACAATGTGACGTTTGACCACGGTTGACCATGATTATAAAACTAAGGAATTTATATTGAACCAAAGGATTAATATTATATACCCATAGATTAATAAACCCGAAGCAATTGATATTATAAACCCAAGGGGTTAATACTAAAATTCCAAGGGTTTATAAACAAAAAGGAATAATATTAAACCCATGGGATTAATATTATAAACCCAAGGTATATAAACCCTAAGATAAATATTATAAACACTAAAATAAACATGGTTGACCATGGTTGATTTTCATATCAAGACAATCTTTGTCACAATGCGACGTTGGACCATGGTCAACCATGGTCGATATTCATATTGAGACAATCTTTGTCGCAATGCGACATTGGAACATGGTTGCCCATGGTTGACCATCGTTAGCAATGATTGAAAATGGTTTAGCATGTTGATGATGATTTACCATTGTTGACAATGGTTGACAATGGTTGACCATGGTTGACCATGTTTGACCATGATTATAAACCCAAGGGATTTATATTGAACCCAAGGATTAATATTATAGACCCTATGAATAATATTATACCCTAGGAATATCAACCCTGAGATTAATAAACCCAAGGGATTGATATTATAGACCTATGGGAATAATAAACCCAAGAGTTGAATATTAAAACCCCAAGGGATTATAAACCCAAGGGAATAATATTAAACCCTATAGATTGATATTATAAACCCAAGGTATATGAACCCTAAGATAAATATTATAAACCCTAAAATAAACATGGTTGACCATGATTTACCATGGTTGATTTTCATATTGAGACAATCTTTATCAAGATGAGACATTTGACCATAGTTGACCATGTTTAATTTTCATATTGAGACAATCTTTGTCACAATGTGACATTTGACAATGGTTGACGATAGTTGAAAATGGTTGACCATGGTTAATTTTCACGTTGAGATAATCTTTGTCACAATGTGATGTTAGACCATGGTTGACTGATTAATTTTCATATCGAGACAATCTTTGTCATAATTCTAGGATGGTCCATGGTTGATTTTCATATTGAGAAAATATTTATTAGAATGTGACGTTGGACCATGGTTGACCATGATTATAAACCCAATGGATTTATATAGAACTCGAGGATTAATATTATAAACCTATGAGTAATATTATACCCTAGGAATATGAACTCTTAGATTAATATACCTAAGGGATTGATATTATAAAACCAAGGGCATAAAAAACCCAAGGGATTAATACTAAAAACCCAAGGGAATAATATTAAACCCAAGGGAAGAATAGTATAAACCCAAGAGAATAATATTAAACCCAAGGGAAGAATAGTATAAACCCAAGGTATATAAACCCTAAGATAAATATTATAAACCATAAAATAAACATGGTTGACCATGGTTTACCATTGTCAATTTTCATACTGAGACGATGTTTGTCACAATGCGATGTTGGACCATGGTTGATTTTCATATTGAGACAATCTTTGTCACAATGTGACATTGGACCCTAGTTGATGATGGTTGACAATGGTTGACCATGATTGATTTTCATATTGACAATATTTCTCACAATGTAACATTGGACCATCACTCATGTATATTATAAACCCTAAGATAAATAATATAAACCCTAAAATAAACATGGTTTACCATGTTTGATTTTCATATTGATACAATATTTGTCACAATGAAACGTTAGACCATTGCTAACCATGGTTGTCATAATGTGACATTGGACCACGAGACAATATTTGACACAATGTGATCATGGTTGACCATGATTGATTTTCGTATTGATACATTTTTTCTTGCAATGCAATGTTGGACCCTGATTGACCATGATTAACCATGGTTGGCGACAATTGATAATGATTTGCCTTTTATTGTCAATGATTTACCATTGTTGATGATGGTTGACAATGGTTAGCCATGGTTGACTTTCATATTGAGATAATCTTTGTCACAATGTGATGTCGGACCATGGTTGACCATGATTATAAACCTCGGGGATTTATATTAAACCCAAAGATTAATATTATAAACCCTATGAATAATATTGTACCCTAGGAATATGAACCCTTATACTAATAAAACTCTAAGGGATTATAAAAGCATCATAATAATATTAAACCCAAGGGATTACTATTATAAACCCTAATATAAATATTATAAACCCTAAAATAAACATGGTTGATCATCGTTTACCATGATTGATTTTCATATAGAGATTATCTTTGTCACAATGCAACGTTAGATCATGGTTGATCATGTTTTATTTTCATATTGAGACAATCTTTGTCACAATTTGACATTGGACCATGGGTGACTATGATTGACCATGGTTGGTGACAGTTGACAATAGTTTACCATGGTTTATTTTCATATTAAGACAATATTTTTCACAATGCCACATTGGACCATGGTTGACCATGATTGATTTTCATATAGAGACAATCTTTGTCACAATGTGATGTTGGACCATTATTCATTTTCATATTGAGAAAATATTTGTCACAATGTGAAGTTGGACCATGGTTGACCATAGTTGACCATGCTTATAAACCCAATGAATTTATATTGAACCTAAGGATTAATATTATAAACACTATGAATAATATTATACCCTACGAATACAATCCCTTATATTAATAAACCCAAGAGATTGATATTATAAACCCAAGGGATTAATACTAAAAACCCAATGGAATAATATTAAACCCAAGGGATTAATACTATAAATCCAATGTATATAAAACCTAAGATAAATATTATAAATCTTAAAATAAACATGGCTGACCATGGTTTACCATTGTTGATTTTCATATTGAGACAATATTTATCACAATGTGACAATGGACCATGGTTTACCATGGATTTTCATATTAATATAATCTTTGTTACAATGTGACATTAGACCATGGTTGATGATGGTTGACAATGGTTGACCATGGTTGATTTTCATATTAAGACATTATTTCTCGCAATGTGACGTTGGACAATCGTTGATAAATATTATAAACCCTAAGAGAAATATTATAAACCCTAAAATAAGCATGGTTTACCATGGTTGATTTTCAAATTGACACAATATTTGTAATAATGCAACATTGGACCATCATTGACCATTATTGACTATGGTTGTCACAATGTGACATTGGACCACGAGACAATCTTTGACACAATGTGACCATGGTTGACCACAATATTTTCATATTGAGACAATATTTCTCGTAATGCAATGTTGGACCATGATTAGCCATGGTTGACTATGGTTGACTATGGTTGACAAATGTTTGTGATTGTTGTCAATGATTCACCCTTGTTGACGATGTTGACAATGGTTAACAATGGTTGGCTATGGTTTATTTTCATATTGAGACAATATTTGTCACAATGTGATGTTGGACCATGGTTGAAAATGGTTGGCCATGATTACAAACCCAAGGGATTTATATTATAAACCCTATGAATAATATTGTACACTAGGAATATGAACCCTTAGATTAACAAAACCCCAATGGATTATAAACCCAAGGTATAGAAACCCTGAGATAAATATTATAAACCCTAAAATAAACATGGTTTACCATGGTTGATTTTCATGTTGAGACAACCTTTGTCACAATGCAACATTATACTATGGTTGACCATAGTTGACCATGTTTGATTTTCATATTGGGACAATCTTCGTCACAATGTGAGATTGGACCATGGTTAACCATGATTTACCATGGTTGATGATGGTTGAAAATGGATGACCATGGTTTCTTTTCAAATTGAGATAATCTTTCTCACATTGCCACATTGGACCATGGTTGACAATGATTGATTTTCATATTGAGACAATCTTTATCACAATGTGACATTGGACCATGGTTGGTTTTCATATTGAGAAAATCTTTGTCATAATGTGACTTTGAACAATTGATCCGGATTTAAATAGGAACGCAATAGATTACAGAGATAACCATAAATACAGAGATGCGATAACCATAAATAAAGAGATGCAGCGGAAATAACACTTCATTTCATTAATGGAAAATACCGAAATATGCTTACATCTAGAATTGGAAATAAACCAGCTAGGACGATGGTAACTTATCTCTGAGAAGAGATGTGCGGCTACATGTCTCTAAACTGTTCTGAACTTCTGTTACAATGAGGCTCTAAGGCCTATTTATTATTGAGAAATAATGGAAAACCCTTCACATTCCAAAACCGACCCTTAGAAGATGAAACGCCAAATTGTGGGCCCCGTTTTGGGTAAATTGGTACATCAATTTCCCGGGGTCGTAACTTTCGCATACGATCTCCGTTTGATGCGTATGATAGCTCGTTAGAAATATCTATCCGAGAACTACCATTGTTGGAACAGGCAATACCGGTCCATGTTCCATGGACCCGTGTTGCCCCCGGATTCCCCAAAAAACGTCGTTTAGGGCCTCAACACGGCTCCGGAAGTTCAGGACCCGAAAAACTGCTAAAAATAGTAAGTTGTGCTACAATTAAGGAAACTGAAAATGCTGAGAAAGACAATGGTGAGGGCCCAGATGGACTTGGCAGGTGGCCACCAATATCCACCTGGATCATTCCTCCCCCCTTAGGAAGCAATGGTCCCCATTGCGTTGAGCTCCTCCATCTGCTGAACTTGTTCTGCACTGTCTGATGTGTCCAGTAATGGTGGGAAGCATGGTCGATGACGGTCCACATTGAACACTTGGTGCAGGTGAAGAATGGAGGAATGCTGTTCTCCAAAGCATTGTTCCCCACAAGCTTGGTACTGCTGTAAGGACCATGTT
>APFE031261081.1:184100-237737 GCA_000404065.3 Pinus taeda
CGACCCTTAGAAGATGAAATGCCAAATTGTGGGCCCCGTTTTGGGTAAATTGGTACATCAATTTCCCGGGTTCGTAAATTTGGCATACGATCTCCGTTTGACGCGTATGATAGCTCGTTAGAAAGATCTATCTGAGAACTACCATTGTTGGAACGGGAAACACTGGTTCATGTTCCCGTGTTGCCCCCAGATTCCCCAAAAAACGTCGTTTAGGGCCTCAACACAGCTCCGGAAGTTCAGGACCCGAAAAACTGCTAAAAATAGTAAGTTGTGCTACAATTAAGGAAACTGAAAATGCTGAAAGAGACAATGATGGGGGCCCAGATGGACTTGGCAGGTGGCCACCAATATCCACCTGGATCAACAATGGTTAAACATGGTTTACCATGATTATAAACCCAACATATTTATGTTTAACCCAAGGATTACTATTATAAACCCTACGAATAATATTATACCTTAGGAATATGAACCCTTAGATTAATAAACCCAAGGGATTGATATAATTAACCCAAGTGAATAATAAACCTAAGGGATTTATACTAAAAACCCAAGGGAATAATATTAAACCAAAGGGATTAATATTATAAATCCAATGTATATAAACATTATGATAAATATTATAAACCCTAAAATAAATATGGTTGACCATGGTTTACCATTGTTGAATTTCATATTGAGACAATCTTTGTTACAATGTGACATTCGACCATGGTTGACCATGATTAAACATGGTCGATGATGGTTTACAATGGTTGATTTTCATATTGAGACAAACTTTGTCACAATGTGACGTTGGATCATTGCTGATAAATATTATAAAACCTAAGAGAAATATTATAAACCCTAAAATAAACATGGCTGACCATCGTTTACTATGGTGGATTTCCATATTGACACAATATTTATAATAATGGGATATTGTACCGTCACTAACCATGGTTTTCACAATGTGACATTGGACCATGAGACAATCTTTGACACAATGTGAGTATGGTTATTAACCATGGTTGACCATGATTGATTTTCATATTGACACAATATTTCTCAAAATGCAACGTTCGACCATGGTTGATCATGATTGACCATGGTTGATGACAGTTGAAAATGGTTTGCCATTGTTTTCAATGGTTTACCAATGTTAATCATGGTTGACGATGGTTGGAAATGGTTGACCATGTTTGATTTTCATATTAAGAAAATATTTGTCACAATGTGACATTGGACCATGGTTGACCATGATTATAAACCCAATGGATTTATATTAAACACAAGGATTAATATGATAAACCCTATGAATAATATTATACCCTAGGAATATGAACCCTTAGATTAATAAACCCAAGAGATTAATATTATAAACCCAAAGGATTATAATAAACCCAAATCCCAAAATCCCAAGGGAATAATACTAAACCCAAAGGATTAATATTATAAACCAAAGGTATATAAACCCTAAGACCAATATTATAAACTCTAAGATAAATATTATAAACCCTAAAACAAACATGGTCAACCATGGCCCAATGTCACATTGTGACAAAGATTGTCTCAATGTGAAAATCAACAATGATAAACCATGGTTAACCATGTTTATTTTATGGTTTATAATATTTATCTTAGGGTTTATATACATTGTTTTTATAACATTAATCCCTTGGGTTTAATATTATTACATTGGGTTTATAATCCCTTGGGTTTAATAATCTAAGGGTTCATATTACTAGGGTATAATATTATTCATGGTGTTTATAATATTAATCATTAGATTCAATATAAATCCTTTGGGTTTATAATCATCATCAACCATGGTCAACCATGGTCCAACATCACATTGTGACATATTTTCTCAATATGAAAATCAGCCATATTAAACCAATCATATTGAGATTATAAACCCAAGGGAATAATATTAAACCCAAGGGATTATTATTATAAACCCAAGGTATATAAACCCTAAGATAAATATTATAAACCCTAAATTAAACATGGTTGACCATGGTTTACCTTAGGGTTTATAATAATAATAATAACAATAATAATAACTAATTAATTAATCAAAATAATAATAATAGCTATTAATAATTATTAATCATTAGAAATGTAGCAAGAAAGGCTAAATTTAACTCGTGCCTTAGTAAAAATTAGTAATTCAATTTTCCACATCAGCGGGATGACTTGGATTGTAGTCAACTTGTGTGGCATGGCTTTTGTATAATATTACTGAGTAAATTTGAGTTATAACCTAAAAGTAGAGTTGTGCATGCAGTGATTACTAAAATTTAGCAATCTAGTTTAGATATTTTCTATTTGATTCAATTATCTGAGCTCAAGTACCTAGTTGAGTTAGTTGAAGGTCATTTGAGTAGTAGAACTGTTGTTAACTTAGTGATATCTCAGTTAAACTAGTCAATTAGCCAAAAATAACCGAAGCATGCATGGAATTCAACTTACCTAGCTAGAGTGGAGGAAAAAGTCACATTATAAATATTAATTGTATACTAGTTGAGTGTATAGGATTGGCAGTTAAGAAAGTGAATAACTCCTTGGGAATTATGCAAGAAAATAGGAGAAATTCCTACTTTTTAGGAGATAATTTACTCTAGGACTGCACAAGGAAATAGGAGCAAGATGGGGCTTTGAATTGGATAAGTGTTGGGAAAAGAAGGACAATCAGTAGGGGAACAAGTTTACAATGCGAGTTGTGCTTCAAGATCGAAGCAATAAATTGTAATAGATTCTTAGTCTCATATGATTAATGAAAATAAAAAAATGGGTTTTCCCAGTTGGGTTCCCCTGTAAATCATTATGTTTTTGTGGTGTTTTAATGGTTGCATGTCATTGCATGTGTTTCTAAATTGTGCTTTACATTCCACATAATAGTAGAGGAAATTTGCGATATCCCGATTTTAGTTTGATTTCATCAGTAGTAGTGAATATTTATTAATTTCTACATGGTATCAAGAAATAAATCACGCTAGAAACCAGTCTATAGATCTTCTCCTTTAGATATTTTGATTTGCAGATTTAGTGAACCAATTTTCTTCCATGCGGAAAAATGTCTTTCAACGGATTGAGATTGGAGTATTCCCTTCAGGGAATCTCAAATTTCATAGCTTGGAAGGAAAATATGGAAGAAATTCTCAATGATAATGGTTTGTTGGAGTACACCAAAACGAACATACTAAAGCCAACATTATCATATGCACAAAAAATAGCCTATTGGAAGAAGGATACCGCAGAATATAGGAGGATCATCCTAGAGGGTGTGAGAGACCACATAGTCTTGAATTTACATGGCAAGGATACTCCCTTTTCTATGTGGAAGATACTCACTATGCTATTTGAAAATGGTAGTGATGACAAGAAATTGGAACTGAGGGACAAGCTCAGAAACATTCGCGTGCAGAAAAGAGAAACCATTCCACATTACCTCTTGAGGTTCACTCAGTGTCGAGATGATCTTGGATGACTTGGAGAAAATATTCCCTCTCTAAAACTGGTGAGCCTATCTCTCCTGGGCCTTCCAAAATCCTCACACAACTATAAGGACTCTGTAAATGGAAGGGACAAATTTCCAAATTGGGAGAGACTTTGATTTGATATGGTGCACAAAGAAATTTAGCGAACACTACAGACAAAATAACATCTAATGATGATGAGGAAGAGAATTTTTCCTTGGTTGGGAAGGACAAGAAGGGTAAGGGAAAGAAGGCCAAAAACAAGGTAGATTCTAGCTAGAACAATGGTAATAAGAAGTATTTAAGTAATATATAATGTTTTCATTTCCATGAATAATATTATACCCTAGGAATATCGACCCTTAGATTAATAAACCCAAGGGATTGATATTATAGACCTAAGGGAATAATAAACCCAAGATTTGAATACTAAAATCCCAAGGGATTATAAACCCAAGGGAATGATATTAAACCCTAGGAATTAATATTATAAACCCAAGGTATATAAACCCTAAAATAAACATGGTTGACCATGGTCTACCATGGTTGATTTTCATATTGAGACAATCTTTATCACAATAAGATGTTTGACCACAATTGACCATAATTGACCATGTTTAATTTTCATATTGAGACAATCTTTGTCACAATATGACATTGGACCATGGTTGACGACAGTTGACAATGGTTGACCATGGTTAATTTTCATATTGAGACAATCTTAGTCACAATGCGACATTAGACCATGGTTGACTGATTAATTTTCATACTGAGACAATCTTTGTCATAATTCAATGATGGCCCATGGAAGATTTTCATATTGAGAAAATATTTATCAGAATGTGACGTTGGACCATGGTTGACCATGATTATAAACCCAACGAATTTATATAGAACTCGAGGATTAATATTATAAACCCTATGAGTAATATTATACCCTAGGAATATGAACTCTTAGATTAATAAATCCAAGGGATTGATATTATAAACCCAAGGGCATAAAAAATCCAAGGGATTGATACTAAAATCCGAAGGGAATAATATTAAAACCAAGGGAAGAATAGTATAAACCCAAGGTATATAAATGATAAGACAAATATTATAAACCCTAAAATAAACATGGCTGACCATGGTTTACCATTGTTAATTTTCATACTGAGACAATCTTTGTCACAATGCTACGTTGGACCATGGTTGATTTTTATATTGAGACAATCTTTGTCACAAGTGACATTAGACCCTAGTTGATGATGGTTGACAATGGCTGACAACAATTTACCATGATTGATTTTCATATTGACAATCTTTCTCACAATGTGACATTGGACCATCACTCATGCATATTATAAACCCTAAGATAAATAATATAAACCCTAAAATAAACATGGTTTACCATGGTTGATTTCCATATTGACACAGTATTCGTAACAATGCAACATTGGTCCATTTCTAACCATGGTTTTCATAAGGTGACATTGGACCACAAGACAATCTTTGACACAATGTGACCATGGTTGACCATGATTTATTTTCATATTGAGACAATTTTTCTTGTAATGTGACGTTGGACCCTGCTTGACAATGAATGACCATGGTTGGTGACAGTTGATAATGGTTTGCCTTTATTGTCAATTGTTTACCATTGTTGACCATGGTTGACCATGATTATAAACCCAAGGGATTTATATTAAACCTAAAGATTAATATTATAAACCTTATGAATAATATTGTACCCTAGGAATATGAACCCTTAGATTAATAAATTTCTAAGGGATTATAAAAGCAACAGAATAATATTAAACCCAAGGGATTACTATTATAAACCCTAATATAAATATTATAAACCCTAAAATAAACATGGTTGATCATGGTTTACCATTGTTGATTTTTGTATTGAGATGATCTTTGTCACAATGCGGTGTTAGATCATGGTTGACCATGTTTTATTTTCATATTGAGACAATCTTTGTCACAATGTGACATTGGACCATGGTTGACCATGATTGACCATGGTTGGTGATAATTGACAATAGTTTACCATGGTTTATTTTCATATTAAGACAATAATTTTCACAATGCCACATTGGAACATGGTTGACCATGATTGATTTTCATATAGAGACATTCTTTGTCACAATACGACGTTGGACCATTGTTCATTTTCATATTGAGAAAATATTTGTCACAATGCGAAGTTGGACCATGGCTGACCATAGTTGACCATGCTTATAAACCCAATGAATTTATATTGAACCTAAGGATTAATATTATAAAAACTATGAATAATATTATACCCTAGGAATACAAACCCTTAGATTAATAAACCGAAGGGATTGATATTATAAACCCAAGGGATTAATACTAAAACCCCAATGGAATAATATTAAAACCAAGGGATTAATATTATAAATCCAATGTATATAAACCCTAGGACAAATATTATAAATCTTAAAATAAACATGGTTGACCATGCTTTACCATGGTTGATTTTCATATTGAGACAATATTTGTCACAATGTGACAATGGACCATGGTTGACCATGGTTTATTTTCATATTAATATAATATTTGTTAAATGTGACATTAGACCATGGTTGATTTTCATATTGAGACAATATTTGTCACAATATGACGTTGGACCATCGTTGATAAATATTATAAGCCCTAAGAGAAATATTATAAACCCTAAAATAAACATGGTTTACCATGGTTGATTTCCATATTGACACAATCTTTGTAACAATGCAACGTTGGACTGTCGCTGACCATGATTGACTATGGTTGTCGCAACATGACATTAAACCATGAGACAATCTTTGACACAATGTGACCATGTTTATTGACCACAATATTTTCATATTGAGACAATATTTCTCGTAATGCGACATTGGACCATGATTAGCCACGATCGACTATGGTTGACAAATGGTTGCCAATGTTTCCAATGATTTACCGTTGTTAATGATGGTTGATGGTGGTTGACAATGCTTGGCTATGATTGATTTTCATATTGGAGCAATCTTTGTCACAATGTGATGTTGGACCATGGTTGAACATGGTTGGCCATGATTATAAACCCAAGGGACTAATATTATAAACCCAAGGTATATAAACCCTAAGATAAATATTATAAACCCTAAAATAAACATGGTTGACCATGGTTGATTTTCATGTTGAGACAATCTTTGTCACAATGAAATTTTATACCATGGTTGACCATAGTTGACCATGTTTGATTTTCATATTGGGACAATCTTTGTCACAATGTGAGATTGGACTATGGTTAACCATGATTTAACATGGTTAATGATGGTTGACAATGGTTGACCATGGTTTCTTTTCAAATTTAGATAATCTTTCTCACAATGCCATATTGGACCATGGTGACAATGATAGACAATATTTGTCACAATGCGACGTTGGACTATGACTAGTTTTCATATTGAGAAAATCTTTGTCATAATGCAACTTTGAACGATTATTAAACATGGTTTACCATGATTATAAACCCAACATATTTATGTTTAACCCAAGGATTACTATTATAAACCCTATGAATAATATTGTACCCTAGGAATATGAACCCTTATACTAATAAACCTAAGGGATTGATATCATTAACCCAAGTGAATAATAAAACCAAGGGATTTATACTAAAACCCAAGGGAATAATATTAAAAGAAAGGGATTAATATTATAAACCGAATGTATATAAACACTAAGATAAATATTATAAACCCTAAAATAAACATGGTTAACCATGGTTTACCATTGTTGATTTTCATATTGAGACAAGATTTATCACAATGCGACGATGAACCATGGTTTATTTTCATATTGAGACATCTTTGTCACAATGTGACAATGGACCATGGTTTACCATGATTAACCATGGTCGATGATGGTTGACAGTGGTTGATTTTCATATTGAGACAAACTTTATCACAATGTGATGTTGGACCATCACTGATAAATATTATAAACCCTAAAATAAACATGGCTGACCATGGTTTACCATGGTGGATTTTCATATTGACACAATCTTTATAATAATGGGATGTTGTACCATCACTAACCATGGTTTTCACAATGTGACATTGGACCATGACACAATCTTTGACACAATGTGAGCATGATTATTAACCATGGTTGACCATGATTGATTTTCATATTGAGACAATATTTCTCGAAATGCGACATTGGACCATTGTTGATGACAATTGAAAATGGTTTTCCATTGTTGTCAATGGTTTACCATTGTTAACTATGGTTGATGATGGTTGGCAATGGTTGACCATGTTTGATTTTCATATTAAGAAAATATTTGTCACAATGTGGCGTTGGACCATGGTTGACCATGATTATAAACCCAATGGATTTATATTAAACCCAAGGATTAATATGATAAACCCTATGAATAATATTACACCCTAGGAATATGAACCCTTAGATTAATAAACCCAAGAGATTGATATTATAAACCCAAAGAGTTAATACTAAAATCCCAAGGGTATAATGCTAAACCTAAAGGATTAATATTATAAACCAAAGGTATATAAACCCTAATATAAATATTATAAACCCTAAAACACACATGGTCAACCATGGCCCAATGTCACATTGTGACAAAGATTGTCTCAATGTGAAAATCAACAATGATAAACCATGGTCAACCATGTTTATTTTATGGTTTATAATGTTTATCTTAGGGTTTATATACGTTGTTTTTATAACATTAATCCCTTGGGTTTAATATTATTACCTTGTGTTTATAATCCCTTAATTTTTAGTATTAATCCTTTGGGGTTAATAATCTAAGGGTTCATATTACTAGGGTATAATATTATTCATAGTGTTTATAATATTAATCCTTAGATTCAATATAAATCTCTTGGGTTGATAATCATCGTCAACTATGGTCAACCATGGTCAACCATGGCCCAACATCACATTGTGATAGATATTTTCTCAATATGAAAATCAACCATATTAAATCAATCATATTGGGATTATAAACCCAAGGGATTAATATTATAAACCCAAGGTATATAAACCCTAAGATAAATATTATAAACCATAAAATAAACATGGTTGAGCATGGTTTACCTTAGGGTTTATATATTAATTAATAATATAATAATAATGAATTAATTAATCAAAATAATAATAACTATTAATCATTAGAAATGTGGCAAGAAAGGCTAAATTTGACTTGTGCCTTAGTCAAATTTGGTAATTCAATTTTCCACATCAGCGAGATGACTTGGATTGCAGTTAACTTATGTGACATGGATTTTGTATTCTAGTTTACTCAGTAAATTCGAGTTATAACCTAAAATTAGAGTTGTGCATCCAATGATTTCTAAAATTTAGCAATCTAGTTCAGTTATTTTCAATTTGACTCAATTAACTGAACTCAAGTACCTAGTTGAGTCAGTTGAAGGCCATTTGAGTAGTAGAACTGTTGTTAACTTAGTGATCTCTTAGTTAAACTAGTTAATAAACTAAAAATAGCCCAAGCATGCATGGAATTCGAATTACCTAGTTAGAGTGGAGGAAAAAGTCACATTGTAATTATCAATTGTATACTAGTTAAGTGTACAAGATTGGTAGTTAAGAAAGTGAATAAATCCTTGGGAATTGTGCAAGAAAATAAGATAAATGCCTAGTTTTTAGGAGGTAATTTCCTCTAGGATTGCACAAAGAAACAAGAGCAAGATGGGGCTTTGAATTGGCTAAGTGGTTGGCAGAGAAGGACAATTAGTAGGGGAACAAGTTTATTGTGCGGGTTGTGCTTCAAGATTGAAGAAAGAAATTGTAATAGATTCTCATTCTCATCTGATTAATGAAAAAAAACAAAGGGGTTTTTCCTAGTTGGGTTCCCCTGTAAATCATTGTGTTCTTGTGGTGTTTTAATGGTTGCATGCCATTGCATGTGTTTCTAAATTGTACTCTACATTCCACATAATAGTAGAGGAAATTTGTGATATCCTAATTTTAGATTGATTTCACCATTAGTAGCGAATATTTATTAATTTCTACATGGTATCAAGGCATAAATCACACTAGAAACCAGTCTATAGACCTTCTCCTTCATGGATTTTGATTTGCAGATTTAGTGAACCAATTTTCTTATGTGCGGGAAAATGTCTTTCAACAGATTGAGATTGGATTATTCCCTTGAGGGAACCTCAAATTTCATACCCTAGAAGGAAAAGATGGAAGAAATGTTCGATGATAATGGTGCGTTAGAGTACACCAAAACTGACATACCAAAGCCAACAATATTAGATGCACAAAAATTATCCTATTGGAAGAAGGATACCGTAAAATCCAAGAGGATCATCTTGGAGGATGTGAGAGACCACATAATCTCAAATTTACATGGCAAGGAGACTCCCTTTTCTATGTGGAAGACACTCACTATGCTATTATAAAATGGTAGTGATGACAAGAAATTGGAATTGAGGGACAAGCTCAGAAACATCCACATTCAGAAGGGAGAAACCATTCCACATTAACTCTTCAGGTTCACTCAGTGTCAAGATGAGCTTGGAGGAGTTGGAGAAAATATTCCCTCTCCAAAACTGGTGAGCCTATCTCTCCTAGGCCTTCCAACATCTTCACACAACTATCAGGACTCTATAAATGGAAGGGACAAATTTCCAAATTGGGAGAGACTCTGGCTTGACATGGTGCAGGAAGAAATTCGGTAGATCACTAGAGACAAAGTAACATCTAGATATGAGGAGGAATATAATTTTTACTTGGTTGGGAAGGACAAGAAGGGTAAGGGAAAGAAGGCCCAAAACAAGGCAGATTATAGCCAGAACAATGGTAAGAAGAAGGATTTAAGCAAGAAAAAATGTTTTCAATTCCATGAATTCAGACAATATGGAATAAAATTTCCGCACAAGAAGTCGAACAAGAATCCTTTAAAATGAATAGGAGGTGAAGCACTTGCCTCAAAATTAGAATTAGACTTCACCCTAATTGCATGCATGGAGAGAACTGTAATGGGGAGTGTGTGGTATCTAGATTCAAGTGTCCCATTCCATATGAAAAGATGCAAATATTTCTTCAGCACCTTAAAGGAGAAGGCTCTCTAGTTGCACATTGAATTTGGGGATTATGGGTAGTATAGTACCAAAGGAATTGTTACTGTAACCTTTAAGAGGGATTCAAGCTCCCACCTTCATCCAAAACATGTCATGTATGTACCTGGAATGAAGAAGAACCTGATCTCTTTAGTTGTATTGGAGGATCATGGCTATGATGTTGTTTTCAGTAAGGGGAAAGCATTTATGAGACATGTAGCTATCGGGCAGGTGAAACAGATTAGAGTTTGAGTGAAGAATCTCTACAAACTTAAGGTGGAAGCTTGCACCAAATTGAGTAGCAAGGCAAAAAAGGTGTAGAGTCTGAGATGTTGGAGAAATATGACATAAGAACATGGGACACTTACATCATGGGGCCTTGAAGATCATGCAACAGATTCCCACCAGTCTCTCGAAATGCACCCTTGACCAACATGATGCCTACAAAGGATGCATGTTAGGAAAATATGTCAAATCCACCTTCTAGGGATGAGATAGTAGAGCAGGAGAAATCTTGGAGCGAGTCCACTATGATGTATGTGGACCTTTTTCAATAACCTCTACAAAAAAACACAAGTATTATGTAATTTTTGTTGATGAAGTTTCAAGAAAATGTTGGATCTTTTTCATGCATAAGAAAGATCAAGTTTTATAAAAATTTGTTGACTTCAAAGCATTGATTGAAAAGGAGACTAGTCATAAATTAAAAGCCTTGAGAAGTGATAATAGAGAAGAATATGTTTCTAACACCTTCAAGGAATTTTGTGCCAAAGAGGGTATTAGAAGAGAACTTATAGCACCCCATAACCCATAACAAAATGGGGTGGCTAAAAAGAAGAACACAAGCATAGTGGGAGAAACGAGAGGCATGTTGCATGATCAGGGTATTCCATTGCATTTATAGGAACAAGCATGCAACAACGTAGTTTATTCGTAGAATAGAAGCCCTCCTAGAATACTTTGCATGATCACACCTGAAGAAGATTTCTCTGGGAGGAAGCCAGATGTATCTCATTTCAGGATTTTAGGAACTACTGTGTATTGTCATGTCTCCAATGATAGTAGGAAGAAAATTGAGCCTACAACTGAGATGGGAGTCTTTGCAGGATACACAAAGACAACACATAATTACCAGGTTTATTTTCCCTTGCTGAGGGTGACATTATTGAGCAGAGATGTCAAATTTGATGAGGAGAAGACTACAAGATTCTCTCTACAGTGGGAGTTGAGTATCCCACAGGAGGGGGAGCTTTTAGTTCCTAAGGAGGGGGCTTAGAAAAAGCTTCAGGATGTTGTTGAGTAGCCACATGTAGAGGAGAAAATAGGAGGTAGAGTGGAGGCACCCACTCAACCAGAATCTTCCAGAGAGGGGAGGAAGAGAACTAAAGAAATCGTTTTGTTCTTGTGGCATTTTAATGGTCGAATGTCATTGGATGTGTTTCTAATTTGTTATTTGTATTTTGCATAATAGTAGAGGAAATTTGTAATCTCTTGATTTCAGTTCTATTTCATGAGTAGTAGCAAAGTTCTATTAATTTCTACAATAATTACTTATTATTAATTAAGTATTGCTAACTATTATTATTAATTATTAATCAATTAATTGATTATTAATTATTAATAATAATTTACAATTAGTTATTAACTAATTATTAATTATTATTAACAACACTTCAATAAGAATTATTTTCCTTACACATAAATAACATTTATTTCACAAAAAATATTTTCATTAACAATATATGGTTTTTAAATTTTAAATTAATATTAAAGGAACCTATTTTTCTTATATGAAAATAAACTTACAAAATATTATGATTTAAATTATAGTAAATATTGTTGTTGAAGATTTTCGACATGAAGTGTGTAGTGTTTTCGATCTATCCAACGTTTCGAATGGTTATTTCATCCATTATCAAGGACCAAAGAGCTATATCATTAAACGAGTGCACTTCAACACTCGTTTACTAATATAACTCTTTGGTCCTTGATGATGGATGGACTAACCATCTAAATGTTAGGCGAATAGAAAATACTTACAATTCTTGCCAAAAATCTTTAACAACAATATGAATAACTATGAAAACCTCAAATTACTTAAAATAAATATATTTTTTATTTAATTACTTTCAATATATAATCCTAATCCTTATCCATTTCCATTAGGCTTGAGTGGGCCTAATGGTTAAGAGCATGTGTTTCCTCCTAAGAGGTCACAGGTTCAAAACCAGAGGGGGGTAGAGTATGTATGCCTTTGTAGACTTAGCAGTCAAATCGCTGCGCGGAGGTAGGTCCCTTGTCCCAGAAACAAGGGGTCTCATACACCAATTTGGTGTCTGGCTTGACTGTGACCTTAAAAAATGGATAAAAATAAATGTAAATGAGTTTCATTATATATATAAAAAAAAATGCTAGAATACTACACTTAGGTATTTAACGAAATATCTAAACTAATATAATAATAATCACCGCACACAAATATATAAAACAATATTGTTACCAAACTCAGTCGTAGTATTAATATCATCAATACTATATGGTAGGAAACCTTGGTAGTGGAATGCACATTTAATGTTAATGTTTCAATATTGGTAACACGCTTGGGAACCTACAATTCCCTATTCTTTTCATCACCTAAGCTTCAACCGTGGACAACATGGAATGGCATTTTAAGGTCAGTCACCAATCAATGACTTGAACCAGTATTAGGATTCTCAAATTCATACTTGACATCTTAATTAACAAAATTGCTTTTAATTATTATCTCAATAATTGTGATAAAAATAGTTGACCTTGGTTCGAGTGAATTGTATCTCATGCCCTGTTATAATAAATTGTGTTGTGTTATCTGTAAGGAGTTGGCATTTATTGAGTTGAAAGGCTAATTTTATAACTTATTATAAAGTGTAAGGATGTTTATCCATCATTAAAATTGAAAAATTTCTTATATTAATCAAAATAAAAATTTTAAAAAAATCTAAAAATTTAAAATTTAAATAATTGTACAAAATATTTAAATAATGTCGGTTTATAAATTAAAGTTGAAATTTTGTTCATGATGGCTAAACTAAAAATTTTGAAAAATCTAAAAAATAAAAAAAATTAAATAACTGTACAAAACATTTAAATAATACAGGTTCATAAAAAATTTTCCACGTGAAAAAATTTGATCCCTCTAAACTCATGTCAAATCCATATTTAAGATAAATCTATACCGATAATAGTATCTCAACTAACTGTGTAGTGTTTATATAAGCTAGAACACAACTCTTTAGAGTAATAATTTCATGGTTACGTTATACATAGATTTTGTAGGATCAAGCAATTTTTTCCATCCGTTGAACTCTTGTCTATGTGGAAATTTACAGCCAGTTCCTAGATTTGCTTCTATTTGTTGCACTCTTGACTATGTGGATTCCTAGAAATTTGGAGTTATTTTTGTTACATCAATAATCAATGGAGTTATATTACTTTGATAATCCATTGTTGTAGCAATAATGGAAGCCCACAATGATGAATTGCATTAGTGTTATTAACGTCAATATCCCACCGCATAAGTCTACCACTAGTAACAATTCATAATGATGATTGCATTGGTTTTATCAGGTGGCATTCCATGGTGTTGATCCACCAATGAGTTGTTTCCAATGACAAATCAATGTAATAACTACACTGGTGTTATTGAAAACAATTATCCACAATGTGGATTCACAGTGGTGTTGATGCCAATGGCCAATGGTTACTTAGAGTAATGATTTGCTTGGGCGTTATCAAAACAACTACCCAGGCATTAATTCACTATAATATTAATAGCAACAACAACACATAGTTGATTTGTTGAGGCCTGTGGGCTTAGCGGGACATAAAATTTGGTTTGAAGTGTATGATAAAAATGTGATTTCATATATGCTCAGGGGTTGTGATAAAGAATCTAGGAAAACAAAATACGAGCTTTGAGTTTGCACATAATTTATTCTCAGTTATTAAGAGAGGGCTATTTTTAAGTCGGTTGCAGATTCTCAAAATTTTTTGGGATCTGACGAACCCACGTCGGATCCCGGAATATTCCAAGAATCTGCACATTAAAAGACAAATCAATAATCTCATGCACTATATTCCAAGAATCTGCACATTAAAAGACAAATCAATAATCTCATGCACTGTAAGTAAATTCCTCCCTAATGATCCTTCAAAAATCCATTCAAACATGACAATTGCATGCATTCAAAAAAAACATTTTATCCTTAATGCAGGAATATTATGCCAATAACCAAAGTTTAATCAATGATCCAAAGAAAGTCTGAAGCAAAATCAAGAACTGACCGACAGTATAATCCTTCGCATGCCCAAAGAAGAAAATAAAAAATTCACATCAATGCCAGAAAACTTCAACACAGAAATAAAAAATAGATAATTTCATCGACAGAAACCCCGCTATTTTCAAAGAACTAGACAATAAACTATTTGAATTTTCAATTATATTATCTTCAATCAAATTTAGCAACCTGAAGTAAAAATCTAAATCTATGATCAGAGACTCACGAAGTTCTGCATAAAGTTTCCTCTTCTTCCCCTTGCCGTCATGCAAATTGCCCTTTGCTAATCCTCCTATGTTACGTTGCTTATATATTTTTGTAACCAATATTCAATATTTAATAGGCCATAGGCATATTAATGCGGTCTGGCAGTATCTACTTGACTTTTAGATTTATACCAGTATAAATCTAACAATAAACATATACATAATATAAAAGGCAGTTGTCTATAACGCGATTTTTTGAAAGCCTTTCTGGAGGATTTTTCCGGTCAAAATCCGGCAGAAATTAATTGGAATCCCAAGTTTGATAGCTAGTTTCTGCACAATCAGAGGCTCCCAGGGGTTTTTCAGGGCGCTGAATCCAAATATGCAGTTAAAAAACCATTTTAACTGCTAAAAATCAAGATTTAACCTCATTTCTTCCGCCAAATTCCGTTACCGGAATCTCCAAAAAGTCGCATTATAGACAACTCCATATAAAAGTGCGAAAAAATCCCACCCTGAAATAGATATATATACGGCCCTGAAACGGATTTATATACGGCCAAAGTAGATAAATCACTCTTTTGGAGGAATATCCCAATGATAAAATATGAATTGTTGCCCTTTTTTTCTTCTAACATTTGATGACTATCATCAATATTGATTTATACAACGATGATTATGGTATACACTCACTAACCACGAGAAAGTGGTATTTTTGAGTAATAGCTTAGCAGTGACCATTGTAGATGTCACTACACCATATCATTAACAATGTTAAAAAGTTTTAATATATAACATTGATGTTTTTAACATATAACATTTAACATCAAGTATTTAAAAGTTTAATTAATTTTATATTTTTATGCAAATTCTAAGTTAAAAGTTAAGTTGAGCTAAGTTAGATTATAAATATGATTTAAGTATTTTTTTTATTAGTGCAAAGGAGGGTTATGGAATTAGTGTTTCAATAAGATATGGATAACGATCAGTGGTTAGAGAGATTTGAGTTAGGGTTATTAGGGTTAGGATTAGTTGTTATTTAGTTGGGATATAATTTTGTCACTTTTTTCTTTATTGGAGAAATAACGAGTTGTTTTTAAAATTGTTTTTGGCACTTTGTTAATGGTGGAGACGATGATATTTTGAAAATGATTATTCAAGGAACTGCCGGAATTGGGAAGTTTTCTCTTATTCATTGTATTTCTCATGCTTTTTCTACTTTGACAACGGATGATAGAAGTCTATTGTTATTTTTCACTCCAACTAGTATAGCTACTTTTAATATACATGGAAAAACAATACACTTTTCTTTGAAAATTCCTACAAAAGATATGAAACCATTGGCTGGCCAGGATTTGGCAGTGTTTCAAGAATAAATGAGGTACACTCGATATTTTTTGATTGATGAAATGAGTTTTACAGGTCCAAGGCTATTCATACATATATATTCTCATTTGTGAGAAGCCTTTGTTGAAAACAAGGATCCTCCTTTTGGTGGTAGGTCCATGATTCTTGTGGGTGACCTTGGGTAGCTACCTCTTGTTAAGGATAAACACTTGTATGAAACTAAACCAACATACAAAGTGTTACGGGAAAGATTCAACATTGTTGTGACTTTGGATAAAATTTATAGGCAATAAGGAGATGATTCAAGACATGCATCTTTTCGCAATATTTTAACCAATATTAGAAATGCAAAGCCTTTTTTGGCTGATTGGGATCTTCCTATGATGCGTGTCAATAGTTTCTTACATCCACAAGAAAAGAGTTTATTCGATTCTTCAATTCACTTGTTTGCAACAGATAGTCTTGTCAATTTGCACAATCGGAAAATGCTTAAATCATTGAATTCTCCTATTGCAATATGCGTTGCGGAATGTGTTACAAGAACAAAAATAATTGACAATGATGATGATGTCTTGGAGCTTGAAGTGATATTGTGTCGTGGAGAGTGTGTCATCCTTACGTGCAATTTTTTTATTGAATCTAGTTTGGTTAATGGTGCACTTGGATATATTGAAGATATCTTCTTTGCACCTGGTTCAAAGTTGTCACAACTTCCATACTTTACTATAATTATTTTTGAAAAGTAAACTGATGTTCCATTTGATAGTGATTGCCCAAACATTGTGCCCATAATGTCTGTCATTGCAGGGAATCTTAAATAAATGCCTTTGAAAATGGCATGGATGCTGACTAAACACAAATCACTAGGGATGACTTTGTAATGAGCCACTGTAGACATTGGAGATAAAGAGAGGTAGGGTTTGACATTTACAACTATATCAAGAGTGAAATCTATTGATGGTTTATGAATTTCACCACCAATTTCATTTCAATGTTTTGCAAAAATGCAAAATAGTGCATATGTTACACTTAGGAAGAAAGAGGAGAAACAATTGAAGTTGATATCATTTTGCAGTTTTTATCTTCAATAGAGTGTAGTGCTTTGGCATAGCTTTGGAACTAATATGAATACTTTTTTTTTTATTTGTTGTTGTTACTTCCAATAAATTGTATGCACATCAATAAGTTCTTCATTCTACTTCTCGATTATTTGAATAGATTTGTTTATAGTTAAAGCTAATAGATTAAATAATTAAAAATAATTACATGGGTCAATAATTTTTTTGACGTTGTTGTTGTTTATTCAGTTAAATTGTAGCTATTTTTCCTTTCTATTTTCCTTGTTTTTAATCATATTAGATTTATGTCTCATTAATTTTTTTATTTGATTCTTGTTTGATACTTTTGTAATATATATGTGTGTGTGTGTGTGTGTGTGTGCTAATTTTAATATTATCCTTTTTTCATTGAAATGCAGATATGGAGAATAATGATGTTCTCTATTACACCTTAGCGGTAAATGTTATTGTTGGAGCAATAAATTTCTTGCTTACATTTAGAAAAGGCTTGATAGAAAACTTGGATTCCATCTTGGTTTTGTTGATGAACATATTCGTGTCTTAGATAAAATAAAGTCAGATGTGAAATACTTGTTGCCTGTGCACTATAGAGAACTGGGAAGGAAAACAAGAAGGGATTGGTTGGAAAGCATGAAGGGTCGTGATCATTACGTTTTTTATTTGAATTAGTGTTGCTTTTGTCATCGATATGATTGTGTTTTGGAAGAGGATATTTAATAAATTCCTTCTGATAGAGCATTTAAAGTTCAATTTCATAGCGAAATTTGTTGATGTAAAGACAACAAAAATATTTCTTAATTTTTTTATTTTTTTTTTTGGTTTCAATGTTAGTAAAATCAATTTTTTTGTCATTGGTGTTGTTATGTAAAAACTTGTGTATGAATGGTCATCACATTTCATGTTGTGTTGTTCTTCTTAGATTCCACATTTTTCAATTTAGATGTGTTTTTTCTTTTCTTTCGTGTTGCGACATTTTCTTCTGTGCCAATACACATTGTTCAATTCCTCCATTTGTCTTCCTATGCTTTAATATCAATGTTTCAGTTTAATGTTATTCTCTTGGGTTTTAGTATCAACCCCTTGGGTTTTAGTATCAACCCCTTGGGTAATGTATTTATATTCTTTACATTTATAGTATTAATGTTAGGGCTTAATGGTTGATGATGGTGCATCATCCCATTGTGTAGAAGATTGCATCAAAATGAAAATCAATCATGACCATACATCGACTACCATGTTTATTAGATGGTCTATAATATTTTTCTTTGAGTTTATATGCGTTGGGTTTATATTGTTCGATATGGTTTAATATTGTTCCCTTGGGTTAAATATTTTTCCCAAGCATTTATAATCCATTGGATTTCCTGTATTAATTTCTTTGGTTTGTTATTCGCTTGGGTTAGCCAATGTCCATCATCGTTGACCATGGTTAATAATGATCAAGTAAGGTTGAGGATCAATCGTGGTCAACCATGGTCAATGATGGTAAACCATGGTGCTATGTCGCATCTTGACAAAGATTGTCTCAATATGAAAATTAACCATGGTCAACCATGGTACACTGTCACATTGTCCAAAGATTGTGTTGATATGAAAATAAATCATGCTCAAGCATGGTCAACCATGGTCTTGTGTTGCTTTGTGATAATGAGTTTGTCAATATGATAATGAACCATGGTCAGCGATGGTCAACCATGTATTTCAACGGTTCATATACCTTGGGTTTATAATATTATTCACTTGGGTTTAATATTACTCCCCTCGATTCATAATCCCTTCGTTTTTTACTATTGCTCCCTTGGGTTTATTATTCACTTGGGTTTATAATATGAATCATGGTTAGCCATGGCCGATCATGGTCATGCATGGTCATCCATGGTTAACCATGCTATATAAAATTAATAGCAGTCAACCATGGTGAATAATGGTTTGCCATGGTCCAACGTTACATTGTGGCATAGAATGTCTCAAAATGAAAATCAACCATGGTCAACCTTGGTCCAAAGTCACATTATGACTAAGATTGTCTTGATATGAGAATAAATCATGGTCATGCATAAGTTACCATGTTCGAAAGTTGCATTGTGACAAGAGCTCTCTTGATATGAAAAGAAACCATGCTCAACAATGTTTTTAGGGTTTATATTATTTATCTTATAAATATGTACCTTGGATTTATAATATTTACCCATTTAGTTTAATATTATTTGCTTGGGTTCATAACCCCTTGGGGTTTAGTATTAATCCTTTGGGTTTATTATTCGCTGGATTTATTTATAGGGTTTAATATTGTTCCCTTTGTGTTTAATATTATTCCATTGGGTTTATACTATTGATACCTTTGGATTATTATTCCCTTGGGTTGGTAATATCAAACATTGTCAACCATGGTAAACCATGGTCAACCACTTTTATAATAACAATTATGGTAAATCATGGTCAACCATGGTCGAACATCACATTGTGGCAAAGATTGTCTTGATATGAAAATCAACCATGGTCCAATGTTGCTTTGTGACAAACATTGTCTTAATATGAAAATAATTCATGGTCAAGCATGGTCAACCATGATCCAACGTTGCATTATGACAAGGATTGTCTCAAAAATCATAATCAACATTGGTTAACCATGTTTTTTTGAGAGTTTATAATATTTATTTTATTTTTTATGTTTAGTCAATTTAATGTTCTTAAATTGTAAGAATAAATTATCGATTAGGGCAGGTAAATTGATGAAATGCAAGTGCACTGTATGTGCTACAAGTCGTTTATGTTGTTAAGGTGATTATGTTATTGTTATCTAAATTAATGTCAAACTCTAGAATCAATGTTGAGATGATGTTACTATCTATAGTAGGATGTTATTTCTAAGATTTTTTAATTGATTACTCTAAATGATATATCTCGAATTAGTTCTGATTGAATTGAGCTTTTAGAATAATTGAATAATGATTTTAACTCTTTTCAATAAATATGTTATGTTAATCTTCTTTTCAACTTATCAATTATTTTCGGAGTTTTATGCTGCAATTAAACAAAGCTAATTATGAAAGCATGAAATTACATAAATAAAATCCTCTTTTATCAACTTGGAAAATGAAATGTGCTTGAATTCAAATGCCGAGAAAGACTGTCACTCATATCTACTGCAACTTTATTTCAATGCAAAATCAAAACAGAAACAAGATTACTGAGCTATGAAATGACTCAGCTATGAATGAAACGAAATTATTGAGTTATTCTAGGTATTAAACAAATGAAATGACTGAATTTATGCTAGATATTAAGCAAACAAAATTAACGATAAAAGATCAATCAAGTGAACCTAGTTACGTACTTCATTGAACTGCATCTTAAAAATATGAAAACAGGGCATCCATGAATTAAATCTATGAAACAAAAGAAAATTTAATTGCATTGAATCAAAGACCTGATCTGTGCACAAGGGCCCTCCACGAGGTAGTTAGTCGCTTTAAATAAAAAACACATAAAATGTATGAAACAAGAAATTTGCATTAAGTGAAAAAGAGTTCTACAGGATGCTCAAAATTACATACAGTGGCACACCCATTACACAGAGATGTCATTGTTTTTATAGAGTATTAATTAACAATATGAGAAATTCAAGCCTACAGGACTTCACTACAATCCTTATCAAAACTAAATCATATCACTTCTTTGTTAATTTTCTATTGAAAAAGAAAATCGATGAAATCTCTTAAAATTCAGACTCTATTATAGCACAATTTCCTGTTGTTGATCGCCATGGTTGACCGTGATATGGTGCGGATCTCCCGGTGAATTAGCTCGAGTAAATAGTAATAAATCCATGAGAGGATCATTCCCTATCTACCCATAGACTCCTTTGTTGAGCTGGAACACTCGAACCTTGTTAACAATGGAAGTCTTTGTAGATCTGAGGATTAGCTGTAGAATTAGGTCAATTATGTAGTTGCATGTAAACTTTAATAAAACAATAAGGCATATTGAAAAAATATGAAAAAGAGGAGATATCAATGTTTACCCTATCAAAACCTTATGTTTATTGCATTTATTTGGATGATAGCAATAGGAAAAAGGAGGTAAAATGGACAAAAAGGATGTCAAGATAAAGCAGTTCTTGGACTCTACATTCCCCCACACTGGAGGCTTTGTATGTCCTCATACAAAACAAAATTGTCATTATTTTGTATACCTTTGCCAGCACATCCAGGTCTCCCTTTCTTCTTCTTCTTGGCAGTTACTACCATCCTTGGTTTCCTCATAAGGATCTTGTACTTCAGGTTAATGATTTCTCTTTTCATGGCCTTGTTTTTTTTCTTCAATTTCTTGTTCTTTTTATACCATAGACTTAAGTGAAGAATGAGGCTATCACTTTTGGCAATTTGAATTCCATTACGTTTGATTTTCAGTTTTGAGGGACCTGTTTAATGTCTCCAGCTCAAAGATTTACTATTTCAAGAAGTTAAATGCTAGAGGCTCTTGTGGCTCATTAAACTGGTTTCTTCCTTCTTCTGGGCTCTGAATTGATCCTTTGTTTGTTGCTTCCTTTCTCTTTAATGATTCTATGTAATCATAGATTTCTTGTTGAACAGGATCAATACATGGGCCTTGTACTAGACTCCTTGGAGGTGAAATGAAGGGAGGTGATGATGCCCTTGGTGACAGTCTCAGTGATTCTCTTGGATAGTTCTCAAGATCTTCAAATTTCTCTTTTGAATCAAGATCAATATGTTTTGCAACTTCTGAGGCTACTTCTTTCACTGTGTTCAATCTGGTGCTTCTTCTCAAACCTGTGGTTGGAAACCCTTGAATTTTCTTTTCTTTAACTTTTGGATTTTCTTTATGTGGAAGGATTTTTGTTTGGGGTAAAATCTTTGTTTCCTTGCTGGATTTCTTTCTTATAATAATTTCTCTGTTCATTTTCTGAAAAATTTCTAAAATTGGTAGATCCTCCTTTGACAAACCTTGTTGATGTTGTGGTTCATGTTCTATTACTGTCTCAGTTTTTCTTTTTCTTCCCCTTAGGGTTTTGCTACCACTTGGATGTTTAGGGGTCATCTCTTCAAAGTGATTTCTCACTAGAAAATCTTCCCAATTATCACCTATGCTTTGAAGATGAAACTCAATCAAAATTTTTACTAACCCATGATGGTACATTGTGTTGTCTATAAGTTGGATTTTCTTCTGAACATTTACTGACATTTTTGTAAGGCTATGTAATAGAAATTATGGAAGATTCATTTGATGCTTTTCAAGGAAATTCATCAATAGCCTAATGTGATAGAAAGACATACACCCAAATCAGCCTTCACAAGTAACAAATTTCTAAAGGGAAAGGAGCAAATTTCTTCATTTACTTTTGAAGGAAGAGATAGGAATACCTTTTTTGAAGACAATAGTATCCATGCTTAGGTTTTTTAAGAACATTTTGTAGTCTTCCCCTTCAATTCCTCTGTTCTTGAACCATTTTTCTCTAGCTCTAGGCAGTTCGGTGGCTTCTATAATCAGGGACTCTGTTATTGCCAACTTGACATCGCCTATTTCAACTTTTGTTCCATCAAAATATCGTGCAAAGTTTTTTGTCACCTCCCTGTGGAAACCATCAAAATTTTATTTGAAATCTAACCACTAAAATTTTTATAACAATTCTTTGGATTGGGGGTATCCTTTCAAGAATTTCCTTCTTGTTGGTTCTATTCGAATAATAATGCCCATGGTGAGAGACGTTTCGTCTCAAGAACTATTTTACTTGACAGGGAAAATAGTCTTAGTAAGGTTTCACTCTAGGATGGAGAGACTGTATGAATGAGAAGAATGAGAGAATAGGTGAGTATAATGAAGGTTTACAGGAATGAGTTAGCCATTTAAATGCATTTAATTCAATGATTTGGCAATCAAATCAATGGATCTGAAATGAGGATGAGATAGGGTTAAAATGGTGGCAAATTATAATGGATTTGATAAGGGACTATCATCCATGAACTACAATGATTTCTATTTTTTTTGTTGTTGGTAATGTTATGTCCACTTAATTCATATATGCAATATGTTAACCCCTATTGTAAAATTAAAGTGTTACATACCTTAGATTTATTTGCTAACATTTATTTATCCTTTGATGTAATTTGCAGGTACTTTTCACTTTGAAAGGAGTCAATCATTTCTTCAATCCGAGCCACCAAGTGTCCTTGTTAGATTGGCTGCAGAAACTTTGTCAAAGCTGTAGAAACTTGCCTGAGCTGCAGAAAGTCACTAATTTTATAGCTAAAATATTTTCAAGAAAGGGATGTTTATAAAAAGGGGATTTTTTAGAAAAAATATTAAGAGAAAATTTAAGGTGCCAACAAGAGTTGGTTTTAACCTTAAATTTTCCACATAAGCATGTCAACAACTTGTTGGTTTTCATGTTTATACATATTATTATTATTTATTTATTATATTTATGTTTATTTTTATTTTTTTAATATGAAACAGAGAAAAA
The DNA here is from genome assembly GCA_000404065.3 of Pinus taeda. NCBI lineage: Eukaryota > Viridiplantae > Streptophyta > Pinopsida > Pinales > Pinaceae > Pinus > Pinus taeda. The sequence continues at coordinate 208,091 of APFE031261081.1, forward strand.
TAAAATTTCTAAGGTGGAAAAGAAGAAGAATTCTTCTCAACCATCTTCAATTCTGAATTGTCATAGAAAATTTTGACAAATTCCTATTTTGTCAATGGCTTCTGATAAAGTCTAAGTCGATGTCCATTCACTAAAGGAGGATTTTTCTCTTCATCAATAGTCCTGATTCTGACTGCACCATTGTCAAAGAAATTTTCAACTTCATAAGGTCCAAGACAGTGAGTATGGAATTTTCCTTGGAAGTTTTTGAACTTTGAATCAGAAAGTAATGCCCAATCTCCTGGATGAAATTTTCTTTCTTTGATGTATTTGTCATGCCATTTGGATCTATTTTTGGAAGGAACCTTGTCTTATTTCATCAAGCTCATTGAGTTGTACCATCCTTTGCTTTTGTGCTTCTGATAAGTCAAGATCCAACTGGACTACTGTTTTATACGTCTAGATCTGGAACTCTATTGGAAGTAAGACCTGCTTCCTATAAACAAGTTCATAGGGAGTATGTCTTATAGTGCTTCTCCATGTAGTTCTATAAGCCAACAAAGCTTCTAGGAGCTTTTCTGCCTAGTCCTTCCCATGTAAGTGCACAATCTTGGTAAGAATTGCTTCAATCACCTTGTTTGTAGGCTCAACTTGTCCATTGGCTTGTGGATGGTATGGAGTAGATTTCCAATGCTTGATTTTGTACTGTTCCATGATCTTCTGCACTAATTTGGATGTAAAATGTGTTCCTTGATCTGTTACAATTTCTTTTGTGACACCAAAATGAGTGAAAATGTCCTCAAAAAGAAATGAAACTACCCATTTAGCTTCTACCCATTTAGTGACATAATCAGTACATACCAGAATATACCTTTTTTGTTTTGAAGGTAGATTGATTGGACCAACAAAATCTAGTGCCCATTTCCCAAAAGGTTCAATGAGTACCTGAGGTTGTAATGGCATTTCATTTGAAATAGTAGGTTTCCCCATCCTTTGAAAACTGTCACATCTCTTAACATATTCCTTGGTATCCTTGAAAATGGAAGGCCAATAATATCCTAAGAGAAGGATCTTATAAGTAGTTCTTCTGTCAAAGAAATTCCCTCCACATGGTTCATCATGGCATGCTTTAAGTATCTCTGGTGTCTCGTCTTCTCGAACACATCATCTAATGATGAGATATGGTCATGTTTTGTACAATTCTTTGTTTATCCATGAGTAAGATGCGTTGTTGTGAATTATCCTCCTCTTTTCTCTAGGAGACAAATTAAATGGTAATTTCCTTGTAGCTGAATATTTAGCAATATATGCATACCAAGGTGATTTAGTAGATACTATAAAAAGATATTCATCAAGAAATTTATCTTCCACAGGTTTATCATTGTTATCATTCTGAATTCTAGAAAAAAAGTCAGCAATTGTATTTTGTTTTCCGGTTCGATCTAGAATGGTGATTTTGAATTCTTGCAACAATAAGAGCCATCTGGTTATTCTGCCATTATTGATTGATTTATTCATTAGATATCTAATGGCATAATGGTCTGTGTGAATGAAAGTTTCATAGCCAGTTATATAATGTCTAAATTTATTAATGGCATGAACTATAGCTAAAAACTCCTTCTCAGTTATAGTATAATTTAGCTCTATTAGAGTTAAATTTTTATTGGTATAATAGATTGCATAAGCAGTAAGGTGTTTTTTTCGTAACACAACTCCTAAGGTTGTGTCTAAAACATCAATTGATATATGCAAAGGCAATTTCCAATTAGTTCCTTTTAAAATAAGTGCTTCAGAGATTTCTTTTTCAAAGTTTCAAAGGCATTTTGACAATCAGGATCCTAATTGAATTCACAGTCTTTGGTAAGTAGTTTGAAAAGTGGAGATGAAAATTTTGTGAAGTTTTCTATGAATCTTCTATAGTATCCAATAAAACCAATAAAACTCCTAACATATTGTTGACAATTTGGCACTGATAATTTAGAAATGACTTCTACTTTATATGAGTCTACCTTAATTCCATCTCCTGAAATATGGTGACCTAAAAAAATTCCTTCGTTGAAAATCATAAAACGTTTCTCATGACTTAACGAAATATTTGTTTCTTTACATCTTATTATAAATTTTTCCAAATTTTCAAGTGCTTCTTCAAAATAATTTCCATAAACTATGAAATCATCCATATATACTTCCACACAATCGTGAATAAGATCATTGAAAATTCTGAGGGATGCTCTTTCAAATGTTGCCAAAGCATTGCATAATCCAAAAGGAAGTACTTGGTAACCATAAGTTCCCCATGGACAAGTAAATGTGGTTTTATATTGATCTTCAGGTGCTACTTGAATCTCATTGTATCCACTAAAACCATCCAAGAATGAAAAATATTTTTTCCTTGCTAATGTGTCTAAGACTTGATCTATGAAAGGGAGTGGAAAGTGGTCTTTTAATGTTGCTTTATTCAATTCCTTGTAATCGATACATACTCTCCATTTCCCATTTTTCTTAGTAATGATTACTAAGGGTGAAACCACTGACTGCCTGATATTGGATAGACGAAGCTTACATTTAGCATTTTTTGTAATTCCTCAACAATTTCTTTCAGATTTGGATTCATTCTTCTTTGTGGTTGTCTAACTGGTCTCGCACTCTGTTCAATGTAGATATGATGCATGTAAGTTTTAGGATTAATTCCTCTCATATCAGTGTATTCCCATGCATAAGCAGAAGAGTGTTTTTGCAAAATTTCTACCACTTGGTTTTTCTGTAGTTGTTCCAGGTTTTCATTAGTATTCAAAGTTTTGCTTGGAAAAATTTCTATTGAATATTTTCCAAATTGTTCCATAGAGTGTAAGGACACTTGTCTAGATGATAGATATTCGATTTGACTATGGTCATAATGTGAGGAGGGTTCATTATTTTCCATTAGATTTAAAATTTTGTCCTCCTCACTTACTTGTTCAATAGTGAAACAAGTTGTATATCATCATCATCATCTATCCATTCCTCACTCTCTATTTCTATTGTTGTTTTTGCAGGTGGATACTATGTAAATTTCTTTGTAGAAATTCCATCTGAGATAAACATGTCACCTGATCTACAACCAATGAAAGCATTAGCCGTAGCTAACCAAGGTATTCCTAGGATTAATGGATGTCCTCCTAAATTATTCTTGGGTGTTAAAACCATGAAGTCAATAGTATATTCCCAAGAATCTAAGGATACACAAACATCTTCTAACACACCATCAGGTTTAATTATAGACCTATTTGCTAATTGCAACAGCGTTGGTGTGTATTGAAGATTAGGAAGCCTTAGTGAATCCATGATTTGTTTACTCATTATGTTTATGGTTACTCCTAGATCAATCAATATGTTTTGTATTTCAATTCCATTGATGTGAATTTTCACAACGAGGCCCCCTAGATCTAGATATTTTTGTATTATTGCTTTCCCCATCATGATGTCTGCATTTTTCCCAACTAATTGAATTCTTTTATGTCTTTATTTTTCTTCATGATCTTTGAGTACTCAATTCCTTGATTGTTTTTGCAAAAATTGGTATTTATTTTATAGCTTTCAATAAAGGAAGTTTTATACAAACATTTCTTAATTCATCCATCATATTATAATCAGGCAATGTGATTTGTTTTTCTACTCCATCAATTTTCAACCGTTTAGGAAAAGGTGGTTTAATGGATACTGAGGGTTGTTCTATAATAGGAGTTTTATCAGAATTTATAGGAACATTTTCTATTTGGTTATTTTCTTTCTGAGAAATAGAGATTTCTCCTTCTTCAGATCGATTTTTATCTTTTTGAAGATTTTTCCTTGTTTCTTGAATAGTAACATCGGGTTTTCTTTGTAATACTCTACCAGATCTTAATTGGACATTATTTAGGTCTAATGGAGTTATTACATAGGTTTGAGGATTTCCCCCCTCCATATTATAAATAGGTTGTGACATTTTATTATTTGGATTCAGATTGATTTGGTTTTTGTGAAAATAGTAGGGAGAGTTGTGGATTTTGATTTTGGATTTGGACTTGAGGTAATTGATTAGTTTGAGGAATTTGATTATATTGAGGAATCTAACTAGATTCAGGTAAGAATTGTGGTGGAAAATTAGGATAGGATGGTGAATATTGTTGATATTGAGCATAAGCCCTATAAGGATTTTTCCATCCCTGATTCCAAGATTGTGATTGTGGTTGAGCCCAAGGCTACCAAGATGGATTCCAATTATTTTGTGAAGACTGAGGAAATTGTTGTGATTTAAAGCCTTGTGGTTGATTTGCTTGAGAGTTCTGCCATGGTCTTTTAGCAATGAAATAAATTTTGAGCATAATAGAGAAGGCCAAGCCATTGCAAGTTAGACCAAGGAGATGTAGCCCAAGAGGGGTGAACTCCTTCATTTGCTGTTGTGATACTGTTTTGGTGATGTTCTCATATGTTGTATGTTGTTTTTTTAGTCATTTTTTTAATGTTATTTTGTACATGAAATTTACATTAAAAAACTCAAAAAATCATGATAAAACTTGCAATTAACCTCATGAATCCTTAAGCACTTCTACATATTCTGAAGAGGAATTTAGCATAACAAAACTAATTTTACCATTCAGATCAAGTTTTGTATTAGAGCTCTTGGTTTTCTTTGTGCAAGGAGGATTTAACTGTTTGCAAGTTAATTTGATGCTTACAAGTGATGTAGGAGCATCGAACACCCTTAATCAAAATTTAAATTCAAAGCCGTGAAAGGGGAAACATGGACAATAATTGTAAACCAGGGAAATTCTATTTAAACAGAGCTAAATTGATGGAATTGATAAGACTCTAGAAGGCTTGATTAAATGTAATTATTTGCCATGCATGCAATAGAGATTTTTAGGGGTTTGATTGAGCGATTGTGGGAGAAACTCATGGATCTTAAACAATTCTACCCTTTGTAATTTCCTATATAAGAGAGCCTGTGTTGTGTGAAAGGGATAGATAGAGTATGCAATGTAGTCGCAGGGCAATTTGTGACATGGGCCGTGAGGCCTTAGCCTATAATTGAGTTTTGTTTATAATAGAAATATACGTGTTATTATACATCCAGGTGAAATTTGGATTTTGTGTGTCTGTGTATTGTTTACATATACATTCTTTACTATATGTTGATAAATTGTGTGTGCGAGTGTAAGGGACAAAGTTCCTATGAACTTTGCCTTAGACAAAGTATGGTAGAGATAAATTTGTGTTGTAATGAGAATTCCACCGATAAGTAATATGGTTGATAACCATCGAATTAAGGAATGAGATCGACGATGGAGATTAAAACCATGTGGTAGCAGAAGGATGGAGTGGTCTTGAAAAGCAGTAATGGTATGTGGTTATAAAGTGTTAAGCGGAAATTCTTGAGAGCGTGCAATAAAACATGGAGGCGCCATGTAACACACCCAAAACAACTTTTCTCGTGTGCTTCTGGAATTTTATCCGTCATGCTAGTTAGAGCACGATTACACGATAACCTTTGGATGGGCAAATAGATCAATGGTGGAATTTATGAAGGTTCAAGGGAGTTGCGATAAGGGTTTCGGTCGGTAAAGATATATTGCAGTCGCGGTATTATTTTGTTGTGAAGTCCATTGATTGAAATGATTCCGATGTATATGTGGGCCCATAACCCACAGGTCCATGAGCAAATTATGTAAAGATGCAGCTTTGCTGCATCAAAGTGGTATCAGAGCTGAACAAGGAAATTCTACGTGAAAAATTCTTTGAGAAATTTAGAACAGAGTTATGTTTTGGAGGTATGTATACAGGCAAGAGGAGATCAAATTTTAAATTTGACAAATAGTAGGCACACAGAGATAAAGTGTAGCATAATTTGCAGATGCAAAGAAACAAAGAACATTCCATTCAAAGTGCAGGTGAATGGGAGAACAATATCATGCAGAGATCTTGAAGTTGAGATGATATGTTTTGTTTTAATTTGGTTTGAAGATTGTGGTTGCAGAACTCAGGTTGTAGACAAAAGAAGGTATCTCAACAAAAGAAAACAACAGTAATGAAGAAAGCTAGTAAGAATTTTTGAGTGAAAGAAGAGGTGGCCAGAACCTAGTATTTCATTTGTGATTGAAATACAAGAGGACAGTTGTGTTCTTAAAGGGTGCAGATGAGTTGAAGCCTAGAAGGAGTAGAGGGAAGTGCTCAAAGAGGTTCGAGAGAATAGAGAACCAAGTGCTTGCCAAAAGACCAAGTACAGAGGAAAGCTTGGTGAGGTAAGTGACAGTAGGGAGGACTTGCTGTTGTAGAGGCTCTAATACATTTCATAGTAAGTGAGTGAGGAAATCATGAAGATAGAGAAGGATATGACTACTGATAGTCATAACAGAGATAACAAAGGTTCTGAGGAAGACCACAGTAGAAGAAAGGTGGAGAAAGAGGATACCAAGGCAAATGGCATACAGAGACAATTAAGTGAAGAAGAATATGAGAGGGAGAAGGATAAGATTGCAGTTCATATTGAGTTATTGATGGAGATGTTGCAGATAAATAAAGAAGACCAGAGGCATGCTTATGTCATAAGGAAGAAAGTAAAGTGGCAAAGGCTACAAGAGAAGAGAAATCAACAGGTGAATATGCAGTTATCAGAAGAGTTGATGAAGCTTGAACAGGTATTGAATGATAAATTGAAATCTGAAAAACTCAAAGAAGCTGAGTTGAGAATGGAAGTTTCCATTTGTGAAGCAGAACAAGGTGAAGTTCTGGGTGAAGATGAAGACTGGAGACTTGTGAAAGTCCTTATGAACCATTGTGCGAATTCAAGACAACAAGAAGTTTACTTTGCTGAGGAAGGAAAATATGTTGGAATTGATGAAAAACATAGTGATGTATTTGAGAGGAATCAAGTTCAAGGGGAATTGGAGGACAAATTATTTTTTGAAAGGACATTTACAGATATTGAATATAGGTTGTTTGGAAAGTCACAAGAGGGTAAGGATGAAAGGGTGGCAGTAAGAATCCGACAACTTCACAGAGAAGATAATGAACAATAGTTTGAAGATGAATGGACAGAGTACAACAACAAATGGTAGAGTATGTACTAGCCCAAGGATGTGTTGGAGATAGAGATTGAAGAATTATGGAAATTAATGATGAAGCAGTCTAGATGAAGGAGATTGACAGCAATAGGAAGAATGATCAATCATAATTTGAACCTGATTGACAAGGAGAAGAAGATGAAACAAAAGACAACAAAAATACAACAACAACAAAGGAACATAGCATTCAAACAACTACAAACTGAAGTTTGGGACCTTGGAGGTTTTCTATCAACATATGAGAACAAATGATCTGGAGATCATGATTATTTTAACCTCAGGAGTCTGACGCAAGAGCATCAAAACACCCTTAATCAATATTTAAATTTAAAACCATGAAAGGGGAAACATGGACAATCATTGTAAACCAGGGCAAATTCTGTTTAAACAGAGCTAAATTGATGGAATTGATAAGTCTCTAGAAAGCTTGATTAAATGTAATTATCTTCCATGCATCCGAATATAGAGATTTAGGGGTTTGATTGAGCGATTGTGGGAGAAACTCATGGATCTTAAACGATTCCTCCCTTTGTAATTTCCTATAAAAGAGAGTCTATGCTGTGTGAAAGGGATAGATAGAGTATGCAATGTAGCCGTAGGGCAATTTGTGACGCGGGCCGTGAGGCGTTAGCCTGTAATCGAGTTCTGTTTATAATTGAAATATACATTTTATTATACATCCAAGCGAAATCTAGATTTTGTGTGTCTGTGTATTGTTTACATATACATTCTTTACTATAAGTTAATAAATTGCATGTGCGAGTGTAAAGGACAAAGTTCCTATGAACTTCACCTTAGACAAATTATGGCAGAGATAAATTTTTGTTTTAGTGCGAATTCCACTGATAAGCGATATGGTCAATAACCGTCGAATTGAGGAATGATATCAATGGAAGAGATTAAAACCATATGTTAGCAGAAGGATGGAGCGGTCTTCAAAAGCGATAATGGTATATCGCGTGGTTAGAAAGTGGTAAGCGAAAATTCTTGAGAGTGTGCAATAAAACTTGGAGGCGCCACGTAGCGCACCCAATACAACTTTTCTCGCATGCTTCTAGAATTTTATCCATTGTGCTAGTTAGAGTGTGATTACACGATAACTGTTGGATCGGAAAATAGATCAATGGTTGAATTTGTGAAGGTTCAAGGGAAATGTGGTAAGGGTTTTGGTTGGTAAAGATATATTGTGGTCACGATATTATTTTGTCGTGAAATCTGCTAATTGAAATGCTTCTGATGTATACGCGGTCCCATAACCCACAGGTCCACATGTGAATTATGTAAAGATGTAGCTTTGCTGCATCAACAAGGTTGAAGCTCAAGATAGGAGAAGGAAAGCTAGTTGAAGGTCCTGAAGTTGGGTCAAGGAGAAGGAGTGCAAGATTGCCATAATCTCCACCACCTGTTCTACCTCAAATTACAGTTGAAGCTTCATTAATCATGTCACATGAAGGAAAACCTACAAATATGTCAGAGGATGAGAATGTTTTTAGGAAATATTTCTTTGACATGACATAGATGGTGAAATTCCTCTATGAAGAGAGGAATACAAGACTGCATGGTGAAAGCTCCAAGTCTCCAAAAGGAGAAGATTCTTCAGGAGGAGGAGGTAATGGAAATGGAGATAAAACTCCACCATCTCCACCATCATTTTCATCTTCATATTCACAGGAATCTTCATCCTCTTCCACTAATACAACCCTTACTCATACTCATCAACACACCTTACAAGGAATTGGTAAAACATCCCTGTTAAAACTTGATATTAAATTTGACCTACCTATGTATAATGGCGAAGTGAATGCATAAAAGCTTAACAATTGGGTTTGTCAGTTGGAGGTCTATTGTAGAATTCAAAACCTTCAAGATGATGATGCAAAGATTCTGCTAGCTTCCAAGATTGGAAGGTGCACCACTAATATGGTGGGAATCCAATACACAAGAAGAGATAAAAAAGCATGCTAAGATCTCAATTTCTTGGTCTGATTTCATTACTGCAATTAAAAGACAGTTTTAACCTCTAGCATATATGTAGAAAGCCATCAAGAATTGGCATAACTTTAGACAACTTAAAGGTCAAAATGTGCAAGATTACACCCAAGAATTTAGAAGAAGGTCTCTAATGTTAGGTATATATTTGCAATCACAAGACACATTGCTGAAGTATATAAGGGGTTTACACAACTACCTAAGGCATACTATCCTTATGTTTAAGCCCACTATGTTAGATGATGTTTGTGTGCAAGCCACCCATCTAGAAGCAAGTGGGAAAAATATTCCAGAAGAGGATAGCAAAAAGCCATTTAAGGGTAAAGGAAATGACAAGGGTTTCAAAGGGAAAGGAAGGAAAAGTGCATCCATTAAGAATGAAGGAGAGAAAATAACATGCAAACATTGTTCCAAAGAGGGTCATGATGAAGCTCATTGTTGAAAGCTTCATCCTAAGATGAAACTAAAGAAATTTAACAATAGGGAAAACAAAAGACAACTACAACCACTCAACACGATTTGGGATCTGATTCGCTTGATGAAACTGAAATTACAGCCATGGGTATGAAAGGAAAAGAATCCATTGCTAGTACTAGTACTTCAAATTTATAAAATGAAACTCCAAATGGAAAGAAGAGGATAGAACATTTCCACATAAGGGTAATCTCAAAACATAGCAAAATGGATACTCTTTTTTATAGTTGCTCCCAAGCCAATCTCATCTCTGAAAACATTGTCAAAAGTTTAAAATTGGAAACCATTCCACATCATAAGCCATATCCATTAGGATGGGTGTGTGACAATGCACAATTGCAAGTAACTAGAATGTGTAGACTAAAATTCACCATTACTGCAAATTTCATAGATGAAGTGGAACTTGATGTTGTGCCATTAGACATATGTGGTGTAGTTTTGGGCAGCCCATATCTCTATGACATAAAAGATATCTTCCATATACATGAAAACAAATACCATTTATTCAAAGATGGAGTAGAATACAATGTAAGAGCCCATAGAAAGAAACTCAATCTTTCACTTGTAAATGTGGGGCAAATGAAAAGACTAGTAAATTCTAGCAATAATTTTGTGCTTTTAATGATCAAGCCCAAGAATGATATTGATAATGAAGATTTTCAAGGTTGTGACTCAAGATTGAAATATGAATTGGTTGATGTTGTTAACCAATATGACGATATGTTTCAGGAACCGAAAGGTTTGCCTCCCAAGAGAGGAATCCAACATGAAATACATTTGCAGCAAGATTGTCCTCTTCCTAACATTGGCATGTACATGATGTTAGTGATGGAAAGTGCAAAAATTAAAAAGAAAATTCAAGAGTTGTTGGATAAAGGGATCATCATGCCAATTTCTTTGCCATGTGGGTCACCTATTGTTTTGGTGCCAAAGAAGGATGGAACATGGCGCATGGATTTCCATGCATTCAACAAGATTACGGTAAAGAACCATTACCCACTTCCTAGAATAGATGATTTACATGATCAATTAAAATATGCAAAGTATTTTACTAAGTTTACACGATTCCGGAGTTTGGTAGTTGTTGGATTCATAGGATCGGTGGTCATGATGATGTGGCAGAGATCAAATGGAAGGCAAAAATGAGTGACCCAACCCAGGAAGGTCAAATGAAAAGGAGGATATCCCAACCTGACACGAAGTAGAAAGTGTCATGTTCAACAGTGAGCTGCTGACACGACTGATAGAATTTCCAAATTTTCCCCCACCATTTCTGGCAGGTACCCCAATTTTGTTTTTTAGCGCAAGCTTTAAGGGGATAGCATATGCTTGCCCTGTAAGTTCACCCTTCGGACAAATATGACCTAGTAAGTTTAATGAGACCTAGGAAGGAGAAGTTCATGTTTGTCATGGCGATGAATCCAATGTCGTTTAATGTTTTAACGAGTCCAACAAAGGGGTAACTCGGTATCTTTTTCATGTTTAGAGAGTTTGAAAAAGACACAGAAAAGAACACTCCACATGGTCCCTTTTCGTACATTTGTGTCTCTTGAGCCCGAAAAGGTAGAAAATGATTCTTAAGAGAATGCCTTGACCATTTTAGCCAAGGAGTACCTTTTTTGTAAATAGTGCATCCCAACCTGAAAAAGGGGTAAACGTATACCGGGTGAACGACGTTTCGCGGCCTTTAATGAGTTCAAAATGACAAAAGCTCAACAATCATTTTGTGTTTAAAAAGTCAGAAAAGAGCTTGAATGCAGACCCCCCCATTTTATTCTCTTTTATGAGTCAAAAAGGGAAAAATACTCGATGATCTTTTCATTTGAGTTTTACAAATCGAGAAAAGCGCTGAAACGTGACTCTAGTACCATCATCGACAATCCGTCACTTGTCATTGCACAAAAAGGTAAATGCATTTTCCAGTTCTGAGGCAAAATAAGTAAAAAATACTCAAAAACCCTAATATTTCATGAAACAATGAATAAAATGAGGCAAAAGTAATTATTTTTTACCATTTACCATTTTACCTTTGTGTGAAGAGCTTTTTACCGACTTGTGCCCTAATTTTTCCATAGTAGATTGCGGGAGATCCGGGAGGTCATTCGCCAAGCCGTCAGTGGTAGGTAAGAGCCAAGATCTTAAGCTCCATTTTCATACTTATTTCACCTGTTTTTATCTGCTTTTTGGATTTCATGAGGAGGTTTTGGCAAAATAATTTCACCCTTGGTTGACGCGATTTTCAGGTACGGAATCGTGCTGACTGAGGGTTGTTAAGACTGCCAACGGCGCCGTTGGTGCCACTACTTTTAAAATAGTCACGTCGGCACCGTGAGTAAATAATTTTCATGTTTTTTTATCAATTCGACCATTTGAATCTAAATTTTTCCAGCCAAATATGATCATTGACTTGATTATATGGTTTTTGCAGGGAAAAAATTGTGAAAAATGGTGGATTGGAAGGAATGCGAGCATGAGGATATTGAAACTCAAGAAATAGCTAAACCAAATTGCTTGGATGATTTAAGGAATTGTGGGCTCCTCAAATTTCTTACACCAGGTCTACGGGCTCAACCCAAATTGCTACGGTACCTGATTAGTCTCTGGGACGTGAATCGAGAAATTTTCATCATTGGTGACCAAGAGCTGGAGTTGGAAACTTCAGACATTTATTTCATCACAAGATTATCCTAGAGAGGGGAATCGGTCAATATATATGGGTCGAGGCAAATTGGGACAAGTGTGACCATGCTACTTGTCGAACATTGCCCATAAGCTCTCAAATCAAAAAGTGGCAAGATTGAGATTATTACAGTTCGGGATCTTGTGTTGTGAGTGTTACTACTGACCATCAACAGAGTGGTTGGGTCCCAAGCGCAGAATGAGACCATCAAGTCAAAGTTTCAGTATGATATCAACTACACGACGCCCACTATCTTTAACTGGGCAGAAGCTATGAAAGTCAACATGAAGCACCAGCTATTACAAGCTAATGCGGGAAACTTGAAGCAGTTTTTCTTCGGGTCTGTTCTAGTGACCTTCTTCCTGGAGCGGGTTCTACTGTTCCAATACCTGCTAACTGACGTGGAACTTTTGACGCCACAAGACCCATGGATGGTCTGTTGGAGTGAGTTTATGCCCAAGGTTACTTGGGGCCAACAAATGTCCTATAAGCCTGCCTTTTTCTCATGGATATAATGATAGTTGATCGTGGTGGAGGATTGTCCTTACACCAGTACCGACTTTTGCAAAGATCCAGATATGTCGCTCCCAAAGGGGGAGGATTATGATGATGGAGGTAAAAAACAAACAATTTTTAATTTTTTTGATGTTTTTTATTGTTTTTGAGATATATGTGTTCATGACATTATGATTTTATGAATGCAGATGTTGGACCAGAACGCCTTACCAGGATTTCCCCGATTACCAGGCATGTCACTTGGAAGTTTGATGTTGCTCCTTATCAGGAGGGAAGTGAAAACGAGGAGGAGATTGCATGGAATCTCAATGGTTTGACCCATGGGATCCCAGAGTATGCCCAGATGGGTGATGTCCCATGTCAGTACCAGAGGCATACGGTTGGGGTGTCAGATCAGATCCGACGACTATTAACTCACGTAGTCCGACCAGTTACACGCTATCATGATCATCATGTTGTTTAGTGCATAGGTCTAACATTCCATATTTTTGAGGCCTCCGAGCCACCAATGTATTTTGAAAACATATTATTTTTTGAGGTTTTGATGTATGCAAAACATTATTGGAAAACATATATATATATATTATATATATATATATATATATAATATATATAATATAATATATAATATAGAATAGATATAAGATAATATATGTTTTACTCCTTTCTTACTATGATACACATGGTTTTTTTTTGTGTTTTTCATGTTTCACAAATGTCTATCCAACACATAATTAGCTAATGCATCTGTTAATGTATTCATGTGTCTAGGAATATGATGATATGTAATGTAATCAAAACGTCTCTCTAGTAGATGAATACATAGATACATTCTCAATATCTGAGGGTTTCTGACAGAATATTGCCCATTGAGTTGAAGGACGATAAGCCGTGAATCAAGGTTGACAACCAATTGCTAGATGCCAAGAGCGATAGCTTCTGACAATAATTCAATAACCGTGTTATACTCAACGATGTTATTAGTTGTTCGACCTAGACATATACCTTGAAGATCAATCAACTCACCATGGGGATCATAAATGGCCCATGCCGCGGATGATAGATTCTGGTGACTACAACAAGCATCATCAGCGAAACCGATGTGAGGAGACACTGACATCTGCAAAGCAGGCAAAACATAAAAAGCAGGAAAGTTGCTTGCAAAATAACACACCAAACCACACTGTACAAAAATGAATAACACACTATTGTACAAAAGTAACCATGCAAGATGTCCTAAGAATAGTACTTTTTGAAAGAATCCATGCTCGGACTTGGATAATCAATCAACACACATGAAAACCAGAGTTTGACCATTGACACGATGAGTAAGCATCGGCTCAGCCAAATAATGGAGTAGAACTCATATAAGGTTGTGTCCCCATGCCCCTTGGGCGAGGGAGGGTTACGAGTCAGATGAAAACCCCATTGCGATAATAGGAAATTGGTAAAAACTTAGGGAGGGGGAAAGAACCTGAATCTATGAAGTGATAAAGGTGCCCCCAGTTGAAAGATCTTGGCAATGTCAAGAGAAACTAACATGTCAATAGACAATGGAGAAGAGAAATTCTCAAGACACATAGACATGAATACCAGGTTAGAACAAGGCCAAAATACACGTCGAGAGATGAACTCGAAACATGATGATCAAAGGATACCGAAGGTGAATCCAAAACAATTTCCATGTAATCAATTTCGGCGGGACTTAATGGTATAACCTCACCCCAGGTATCAACAAGATCTAGTGAGGGAATGAACCAAGGATCAAAATTTATCGAAATCATGTTGACAGAGGCAACATGAGGAGGTGGGAGCATAAATATGCCCATCAAGGTAGGATCTTTGAAAAGTCCTACACTCACAGTCTCATAAGGAGCATTGGTGTGCTTGACATACAGAACATTTCCATCCAAGGAGGAAGAGGCAAAAAAGGACATTTGGTCGATTGTGACTATCTTCCCTTGATGGGGAAATGAATCACACAGAAAAGGGAGGAGGCTAAAACATGCATAGCATGGGTCCAACTTCGTCCGAGTAGAAGATTGTAGTTAAGATTAACATCAATGATCTCTACTTCGACATGTATCGTCTTGCCCTCCAACTTAATGGCAAGGTTGGGAAGGACACCGAATGGTCGCGAATCACGCCCATCAAAAGCTTCCAGAGTGTTAGGGGACTAGTTCAGAGTAGGAGAACCAATTTCCTTCCAACAAGTGATAGACATGATGTAGGGAGAAGCACCTTCATCAATGACAATCCTATGAATGGTTTTCTCATTTATGATTACTTGAATGAGAACAAAAATTTTATGAGGTAAACACGGAATGTGGTTTTCTAGGTAAACTCTAGATTCATATGCTACATGCATGAAAAATAATAGATGCATATGAAGCCTTACACACATAAAAGATGTCCAATTAACATTGCAAATGAAGAGCATTTAAGAAACAATTTTGGAAGGTCCCTATACAAGAATTCATGAATTTGAGGTAATAAAGAACATGAAGATGACACATATATAATGACATGAAAGCAAGGACATGAATTTTTAAGACAATTAACAAAGGAATCATCCATGAATAGGAAGCCCATCTATGAAAGAATGTCGTTGTCCTATATTACTACACTCATAAATAACAATCGCATTAAAAAATAATTTTTGGTACTTAAGAGGCATAATTCTTCCATGAGACCTACACCATCTTAAAGAACATAATTTTGTCTTTCCAATGAGCTATTACATGTCCCGAAATTCCAAGCAGTCGAAAAGTTATTGATTTTTTAAGTTAAGAGAAGGAGCACAAAATTAAAAGGCGGACAAGGAGCACATTATAAAGCATTGTCTGGGAAACTTTTTAAGGAGGTCGAGGAGGAATACCTCTGTGGTATTCTAGATCTATGGAGAGACTACATTGCAACAGACTTCAGATTTATGATAGTCTGCTTGAAAGCTTGGATTGCAGTCCTGTGGAAGAATTACAATCTTAGATCTATGGTTATTTGGGTTGGGTTATCACTCAAGGTTGGAAAAGAAGCACAAATTGTTGACTAGTTAAATTGCAGTCCTGTGGTGGTTGACCTTGAGCTTAGTGTTGAAGGTTTAGAGCTGCTGTAGCCATTGTGGAAAGCAGTTTAATTCCTTTTGAAGACTAAATTTAAACAAGACCTACTCAATCAAGGAGTAGTCTACTATTGAGGGCTTCCTTGTAGATAGTAACCTTTAAGTGGAACTTGAAGTAGTGTTGGGCAGAACTTTAAATACTATTATAGCAGAATTGAAGCAGCCTTTTGTGTGTGTTCTAGAAGATTTTCATTAACCATATTTGTGGGCCAACTTGTGAAGCATTATTGGTATTCCTAGATTATTGCCTGGACCATCATTGAATACAACTTGAAGCATAATTTGAGGCTTTATTGAAGGTTGATTTTGAATCAGACGTTGAAGCAGAATTGAAGTCTTGTTGAAGAACATTGTAAGAGTGGTGTGCATATCTTTTGAGAATATCTTGGAGTGGCATTTGAAGACCATTCGAACACCTTGGAGAATATCTTGGGGAAAGCTATTAAAGACACCTTAAGCATTGAAGACTTGTTGAAGAAGACTTAGTTGAACAACTCATTGAAGAATTTGTGTAACAACAATGTTAAAGCATTATTAGGGAAATTGTGTTGAAAACATCTTGTTGGGGAAAGCATTGTTGAAAACATTTTTAGAAGCTGACTTGGAGGCATTAGTTAAGACCTTGATGCATGATTGAAGACCTCATGGAATAACCTTGGAGAATTTGGTTTGGGTGACATGAATAATAGTGGTGACACCTTCATGTGAAGAACAAGGTAGTCATTGATGATGTGACATGGAGACTACAGTGAAGCTGAAGATTGACAGGGTTTGGTGAAGAAGACTTAGGGAGCCGTGAAGTACAACCAAACATACCTTGACAAAGTGAGGCTATAGGGTTGGAGACCTTGGGGTTGGTGCCTTAGAATTGACAAGGTTGGTGCCTTGGAAAGTCCAAGTTGGTTCTTGAAAAATATAAGATTGGTGTCTTTGGAGTTTGTGCTCCTAAACTCAAGGTTGGTGCCTTGGATAAGGTAGGGTTGGAGCCCTAAAGGATCAGAGTCCTCAAGAAACCAAGTCGGAGCCATACCAGATATAGGGTTGGAGCCCTTGAAGTTGGTGCCTCAAAATTGACAAGTTTGGAGCCTTGGAAGTCCAAGTTGGTGCTTCGCAATAGCTTGGAGCTCGGAGTTTGAAGATCGGTGTCTTCATCTAGGGTTGGAGCCCTATATAAATTGTACTTGATTCATTATAAAGATTATATTAATTAAACCATTTATTCCTATTGTTCATTTTGTGTTATAAGTGATCTAACTGGTAAAAGTAACAATTGAAAATAAATATTGATTCACTTCCCCCTCAGTATTTCCAACAATTGGTATCAGAGACAATACCTTCACTCAAAGCCTAATAGCTTGAAGGTTGATCATTAGAACACAAATGGCGAAGCCAAGAAAGAAAGTCTCCAATCCTCCTGAAGATGTGTCTCCCTCAACCACCGAAATTGAAGTCAATCAATTTTTGAAGGCTCCATTTTTCAATGGAAACTTTCATATATGGGAAGCAAGAATGGGGAATTTCTTAAAGGCTCAAGGCATTGAAGTTTGGAAATCGGTGATTGATGATAACATGATGGATGGAAAATCCAAGGAACATAATACAAGAGCAATGAAAGAAATATTGAATCTATGAAGGCCATTTTTAAAAAATGTTTGTCAACAAAAGGCATATGGGATAAGCTTAATGATCTTCACTCAAAAGGAGCATTGACAACGATCTCTAGTCAAGAAAATGATGGAAAACAAGAAGGAAATACAGAACCCATCACGGAAGGTGAAGATAAGAGTGATAACATCAAGGCTAAAGAAGACCAAGAAGATGAAGAGAATGAAAATCATTTTGAAGAAGGTCTCCTCACTAAACTTATGGCTACGATGGAAGAGATTAACAATTTTAAAAAGGAAAATAAGGAACTTAAGAAGAAAGCGCAAGTTGGTTACCAGGAAAAGACAAGGAAGGAAGTTGACCTCGTCAAGCTTCAAGTACAAGAAAGAGATGAGGAGCTCGCCAAGATTAAGGAATAATTTCATCAAAACAAGAGAAAGCATCATGAAGAAGTCATATCCATGAAAAATCAATTGGATAAGGCAAAGAAACGGGAAGATACTTTGTCAAGCCATCTTGAATAAAGGAAAAAAAGCTTGAACAAACTTGAAGCAGAGATTGGTCAATACAAGGAAGAGGTCTCCTCCCTTAGATCTCAACTAGAAGAAGCAAGGAAACAAGCACAAGGAGCTTAGAAGATGATGGAATCTTTGACATTCATAGAAGGAAAAGTTGATGGAGCAGAAAAAGGAGAGAAACACCATGATATGCCAACTATAAGAAAAGGATGATGACATCACCAAGTTAAAATCATAAATCACTTCACTTAAGGCCCAATCATTTGAAGCAACCAAGATGAAAGAAGAAATGGAGATCATTCTATCAAAGAAGGATGAAGAATGCAAGAAAATGAAGGAATAAATTGTCTTTCTTAAAAAGGAAGTTGACTTGCTGAATAAGAACTTGAAAAGTTCTCAAACCCTAGATGACATCTTAAGTCATCAAAGGTCTCCCCTTGATAAATGAGGTCTTGGCTATGCAAGTGAATCCTCAATCAAGAATGATAATGTTTCAAACAACAAGGATGTGAGGAAGCCTGGAAGAAATGTTGATGCTCCCAGCAAAGGCAGGAGTCAAGTTGACATTGGAAGAAATCCTACTCCAAGAAGAAATGCAGATGGTGTCATGGATGTAAGAATAAATAGTTATCATCAAAGGATCCCAAGGAAAAAAGACTTTAGAAGTACATCAAGGAAACCTTCTTCTCCCAGACACCAAATTATATTTCTTGGTTATTGCTATTCTTGTACAAACTTTGGGCACATGGCAAAAGATTGTAGGACATATCACAAAGATAATTATAATTGTCCCCGTCAATCTCCAAGAAGCAATTTTTCAAGAAGAAGTCATGAATTTTTATACATGAAAAATATAGAGTGCTTCAAGTGTCATAACATTGGACATATGGCACGTGATTGTAACTTGACTTGGGCCCCTACACAAGCTAGAACAATGCAAGAGAAGAAAGTTACACAAGTATGGAGAAGGAAGAAAATACAATCCGAAAATCCCTTGAACTCTCTAGCCAACAACACATGTTGTTGACCTAATCTTCGATATTCCAAGTATTTGATGGGTAGACTCTGCCAAAAAGAAGACCATGCATACAGTTAGGGGGAGCTTATGATAATTAGGCATTCTTGTAGAAGCTATCTGTGAATGGGCCCTATGAAATCCTTGATGAGCAACATGGACATTCATTCTTTGATAGATCATCTCTTGGGAACTTTCCATTCAAGGACACGATCCCTTATTCATCCATGAACAACTATTGAAGATCTCTTCCACTCAATCACTAAGTAGGTAATCTTTCATGAGCTTAAGGAGTTCGTGTAGACAAGGGGAGTTGGTTCATCACATAAAGAAATGCAAACACATCTATTATGGACCACATTGCGAGAAAGAAGAGCATCTTGACAGGGGGAGCAACATATCTATCATGGAGAACTATCATTGATGAAGAGAATACGATAAAGCAGCTTTTCAAGAAGTAGCTTGATAGGGAGAGTACTTGGGCACCCTATTTTCCATTGATGTCAAAGGGGGAGAGAATGTTGAAAGGGGGAGAGTATTGCCATCAATGACAAAGGGGGAGATTGTTGGATAAGTTTGTCATTGATGTCAATATGATGTCATGTCCAGCATTGTTGAAGCTAACCCCATGTGTCACTGATGATGACAAATGATAGAATCAGTTAAGTCAATATGATGTCAAGCCATTAATGAAGTTAACCCCAGGGAAATTAATATAGTTGAAGATAAAGGAAACCCTAACCTTAGATGTTGTGTATTTTTGTCAAACACTTTCTGAAGATGTTAATGATACCTTGAATGCATATATGAAACTCTAGATTCATATGCTACATGCATGAAAAATAATAGATGCATATGAAGCCTTGCACACATAAATGATGCCCAACTAATTTTGTAAATGAAGAGCATTTAAGGAACAATTTTGGAAGGCCCCTATACAAGAATTCATGAATTTGAGGCAATCAAAAACATGAAGAGGGCAAAGACATAATGACATGGAGACAATAACATGAATTGTGAAGACAATTAACGAAGGAATCATCCATGAAGAGGAAGCCCATCTATGAAAGAATGTTGATCTCCTATATTTCTGCACTCATAAATAACAATCACATTAAAAAATAAAATTTGCTACCTTAGAGGGATAATTCTTCCATGAGACACACACCATCTTAAAGAGCATAATTTTTCCTTTACAACTAGCTATTACACATCCAAAAATTCCAAACGGTCGGAAAGTTATTGATTTTTTAAGTTAAGAGAAAGAGCACAAAATTAAAAGGAGGACGAGGAGCACATTATAAAACATTGTTTGAGCAACTTTTTAAGGAGGCCAAGGAGGAATACCTCTGTGGTATTCTACTGTGGAGAGACTACATTGCAGCAGACTTCAAATTTATGACAGTCTGCTTGAAAGCTTGGATTGCAGTCCTGTGGAAGAATTACAATCTTGGATCTGTGGTTATTTGGGTTGGGTTATCACTCAAGGTTGGAAAAGAAGCACATATTGTTGACTAGTTAGATTGCAATCCTGTGGTGGTGGAACTTGGGCTTAGTGTTGAAGGTTTAGAGCTGCTGTAACCATTGTGGAAAGGAGTTTAATTCCTTTTGAAGACTAAACTTAAACAAGACCTATTCAATCTGGGAGCAATATACTATTGAGGGCTTCCTTGAAGATTTTCTGAAGTAACCTTTAAGTGGAACTTGAAGTAGTGTTGGGCAGAACTTTAAATATTGTTATAGCATATTTGAAGCAGCCTTTTGTGCCTGTTCTAGAAGATCTTCATTAACCAGATTTGTGGGCCAACCTGTGAAGCATTTATTGGTATTCCTAGATTATTGTGTGGACCATCATTGAATACAACTTGAAGCATAATTTGAGGCTTTATTGAAGGCTGATTTTGAATTAGACATTGAAACGGAATTGAAGTACCCTTCAAGTCTTGTTGAAGAACATTGTAAGAGTGGTGTGCAGATCTTTTGAGAATATCTTGGAGTGGCATTTGAAGAGCATTTGAACACCTTGGAGAATATCTTGGGGGAGCCTATTAAAGACACCTTAAGCATTGAAGACTTGTTGAAGAAGACTTAATTGAACAAGTCATTGAATACTTAGAAGAAGCCTCATTGAAGAACTTGTGTAGCAGCAATGTTAAAGCATTATTAAGGCAATTGTGTTGAAAACATCTTGTTGGGGCAAGCATTGTTGAAGACATTTTTAGAAGTTGAATTGGAGGCATTAGTTACGACCTTGATGCATGATTGAAGACCTCATGGAATAACCTTGGAGAATTTTGTTTGGGTGACATGAAGAGTAGTGGTGACACCTTCATGTGAAAAACAAGGTAGTCATTGATGATGTGACATGGAGACTACAATGAAGCTGAAGATTGATAGGGATCGGTGAAGAAGACTTGGGGAGCTATGAAGTACAACCAAACATACTTTGACAAAGTGAAGCTATAGGGTTGGAGACCTTGGGGTTGGTGCCTCAGAATTGAAAACGTTGGTGTCTTGGAAAGTCCAAGTTGGTGCTTGTCAAATATAAGATTGGTGTCTTTGGAGTTGGTGCTCCTAAACTCAAGGTTGGTGCCTTGGATAAGATAAGGTTGGAGCCCTAGAGGATCAGAGTCCTCAAGAAACCATGTCGGAGCCTGTACCAGATATAGGGTTGGATCCCTTGAGGTTGGTGCCTCAGAATTAACAAGGTTGGAGCTTTGGAAGTCCAAGTTGGTGCTTGGCAATATGTTGGAGCCTGGGAGTTTTAAGATCCGTGTCTTCATCTAGTTTTGAAGCCCTATATACATTGTACTTGATTCATTGTAAAGATTATATTAATAAAAGCATTTATTCTTATTGTTCATTTTGCGTAATAAATACCCCCTCTCAGTATTTCAACACCTGTTGAGTGTGGGTTGAAAACCCGATAGCTATATCTAGTTTTAGAGCCCTAAGAAATAACTCAATTGGTAGAGATTAAATATTAAAAAATCAAACATTTTAAAGTGCTAATTCTCTATTGTGTTGCTTTTTGAGAAAAACAACCCATGAATTTATCCATAAAATTTTTCTATGATATAACTTATTTAATCATAGAATTTTTCTCTAATATATTCTATTTAAAGATATAAACATTCGCAATTATATTGTTACTAGCAGAATTTATTCTTCATCCTAAATATATATTCAAGTTGCCTGAATTCTCGTTGAGAAATAGGATATCGATAGCTCAATACAATTAGTGGTTGTCTTTTCTCATGAGCAATCTAAAAGGAAGTTTCTTTACAGTCATCGCTAGGTTATAAGATTCATTAGGTTAGTTTTAAGATTCATTTCAATGTTTTTTTTTTTTTGTTAACCTATACATGACCCCATTAGGATTTGAAGTCTTGCACCAACAATATGCACAATGGGCCCTTTCTTAGTTTAGCATTTTTCAAAACATATTACCATAGTCGATGAAGAATTTTTTTGTTTAATGCACAGGCCTAGGTTGCGTTTATTATCAGATTTGATAATAGATGGAAAGCAAAAAATTTGATTAGGTTATTCACCTCCAAAAAGAGTAATACCGAGGCCAAGTGAAGAACAGGTGCTTCTATCTGATCTTCCCTAATCTTTCCCTTAACTAGTGTTAGTGCTCGAATCTGCCTCAGGCTGAGGAAG
Organism: Pinus taeda; assembly: GCA_000404065.3. Lineage (NCBI taxonomy): Eukaryota > Viridiplantae > Streptophyta > Pinopsida > Pinales > Pinaceae > Pinus > Pinus taeda. Next base: position 230,736 of record APFE031261081.1, read on the forward strand.
GAAAAACTCAAGGCAACATCAAACCAAGCTCAGCCTCGTAGCTAGCCCTACGAGGACAGGAGAGGGCTCTCTCCGGGTCTATCTCAGCAAAGGGTTTCCAAATGGGCTAAGATGACTGATAAGGAATACTGATTTTAGGCTAGTAAAGAGATAGGAAAGTTTGATTTAGATTTTTGAGTTTTTTGTTGGAGAAACGGGAAAACCAATTTTGGGTGCGGGGATGAGGCACAATTTTTGCAGAGGTCTACTTGGGGCAAGATAGGTGATCATTTTGATGCATTTAAGAGAATGAATAGATAGATCAGACTGATGAGAGGTTAAGGAGAGTAAGAAACTTTCAAGGATTCTCCATAAATAGATGAAAACATGGAAAATTGAACAAACTTAAAGGCAGAGCATAGCAAAAGTATGGATTCTACCTTAACACTTCATTTGTTCAATTGCAGAAGAATAGAGAAGGAAATCGATACACATAAAAAAACTTAAAAATACTGAAAGAAGCACACCATCAACACATAAAGCCACATGAATCCCAAATAGTGCTGCAAAACCCTGGTCTTCCTTTGCCAAAAATGCGGATAAAATATGTACAATAGAGAGTCAAGCTATTCCCAAGAGTCCAACCTCTGCTACTGAATGAAAATTTACATATATAGATAAAGCTAACCTCATTCCCTAACCTCTAGGGGTCGAGATCCTCCTTCTAAGAGCAGTTTGAACCAATTCTAAACATGGAGCAAGAATCTAGATGACCAAACAACCTGCTTCTAAAAAGAAGGAAACTAATTCATTACATTAATTTCTTGCTAATTTGTGAATGAATCATCTAGAAGAAGGTAGATAAGTGCCATGTTACCTTAAATAAATCAAATTACATCATTTAGGGTCAAAAATTACATCAAGGAGTGAAACTGGTGAAAACTAGCCGAATTCCTAAGCTGGAAGGTGAAAATTTGATCAAAATCCTCTATGCGCAGCGCCCTGATCTCTATGCACAACACACTTTTCCAGCTGATTTTGAGGCACTTCCAGACACCCAAATTGAGATCCCAATAGCTTGTTGGAAAGCCCTGGATGTCTACTTTCCACCCCAAGTGGAATTTTCCAATTTGGAGCTCATTTGCCCCCTCAAAACTGAATTCGCCCAGAGGTACTTCCTGTTGTGGCAAAAGGTGGCAGCAAGGTGGTTTTCATGATGTTTTTGGACCTTTTGACCATCCAGATCTCGATGAAATGCTTCGGCAATAGCTGAGCATGTGTAATTCTTCATGCCAAGTCCAAAAATACAAGCCATTTGTCATTTTGACCTCCCAATCGTGTGGGCCGCGCGCGGCGCGCTGTGCGTTGAACCAAAAAACCTGTTTTGCAAGCCAAAAATTTCAAAATAACAAAAATTTCTCCGAATTTGCTCAAATTCGGAGTGAAGACCCTCCATCATGTGTTATGCTCAGCCAGCAAGGCTTCGGCCAAAACTCGAAGTGGATCCGACCTCTTCCGCCGTTTTAGTGCTTGGCTTAACCTCTTTTTCAACATCTTCACTCTTGCTTTGTTGACATGCACGCGAGCCCAATAATGATGTTTCATGTGTCGAAGCATATCTTTATCTCTATTAGCCTTTTCCAACAACTTCTCTAAGTGAATTTTGACCCTCTTGAGCCAAGTCTCACGGTTAGCTTCTACCTCCTGCTCATAAACTGAATCTGTGTCTGACATGGCTTTGGTATCAAGATGTCTGTGATATGTATAGTGATATAGGTGTGGTGGAGCCAAATTTCAATGCATACTCAAAACTCTTCTATGTTTACCAAAGCATCATACAAACTAAGCCATAATGATAATGCTCTTTTTTCAATGAATTGGCACAAAATGGTCACTGCTTGACAAATGAACAAAATATAATGTGTGCCCTTTGAAATGTTGACTAGGGTTTACAAATGAGCATGGAGCTGGTTTTCATCAATAGAGGATGAGAAATCTTCACTAAACCACCCACATATCTTTAAAAAAGAAAGCCTTAAGGAATTATTTTGTCATGAACCTAGGGTTTCATTTTCCAAGACCCCATACATCAAATTCCCATCTTTGAAACACACTTCAAACATCATAAGATTGACTAAGCAACAATGATATACCTACTTGCAAGTTTTGGAGTGGATTTGGTATGATCTGGTCGCATGAACCGAGTTTTTTTGTTGCTGTAACCCAATGTACAGCGCATAAACCCAATGTGCAACGCACCCTTCTATGCACAGCGCCCATGTTAATTTACACTGGCCAATGAGGCCCAATGCGCAGCGCACCTCTCTATGCGCACCACACACTTTCTATGCACAACACACTTTTGCAGGAGGCTTTTGGAGGCCTTCCCGATGTCCAAATCAGGCGTAGAATAGCTCGTTGGAAAGGTATTTGAGTCTACTTTCCAACCCAATTATAATGTTTCAATTTGGAGTTTATTTTCCTTTTCAAACGTCAAATTTCCTAAGACTGGTCAAAATGTGCCAAATGAGGCTGCCTCAAGGCAGAGTGCTGTTGCAGTCAACTTTTTAATGCCTTCCTCAACTCCAAATTGAGCTCATGATAGCTCATTGGAAAGATATTTGTGCCTAGTTATCCTTTAATTCATCAATAAATTTATTTGGCCAACCAATCTAGGAGAAAAATGATTTTCCCAAGGTCACTTCAGAGGTGCATCAATTCTCCTGAGGCGATTGTATTTTTGACATTCCTCCAAAACCATTATACCTGTGTAAAACGTGAAGTAGGTTTTTCTTCCTTGGCTTATTTTGGATAAAAACCTCTCTCAATTTTCCAAAATTAATCTTTTATTGCTCTGAAACAGCATTTGAGTGAAACCTATCCCGATGTGTGAAACAAGGGATTTTGTCGAAATGAAGCGAAATGAAGGGGATAAGGGGATTCTAAATTCTTGGGAAAATTTTTAGAAGTAGGGAGGGATTTTAGGAAGTAGGGAAAGTGGAATCCCAAAGATCGAGTGAGGGGAAGGGGTCCAAAAGAGCAAAACACAGGCCCAACCTAGAAAATTGCCAAGTTGTAGCAAGAAACTAGGGTTTGTGTGAAAATGAAGAATTTGGGGGATCTCAGTGATGGGAAGTGTTTAATAAGGTACATTAAGGATAGGGGAGGTTGTATGAACATCAAGATGCAAGTTTTTCTGATGACTTGGCCATTCAAGAGAAATTGCCTTCAAAACCCTAGGAGAGGGAAATGAACTCACCTAGACGCAACTGAAGCATGGACAAGGTGTAAAATGACCCATTGGAACTTGACATGATGATGAAAACCCTTTGAATGATGATACACTCAGCTGAATGATGACATGGACTGCCATTTGGACAACTTTGAAAAGAGTGAAAACAAACCCTAGACCTAAAGCCTAGTGACCAAATTTTGCTTGAAGACTCTAGGTTCATGACAAAATTTGACCTTGACACCTTAAAATCACCTTGTAAAAGCATATTTGATCACTGGAGGAAGGCTACAAAGGCTGACACTAAAATTGGCTCCAATGGGGATGGTAGCTCCTTGGAGGTGCCGAGAACAACAGATCTTTGGGAGAGCAGACCAGTGCCTTCATCCATTGGGCGATGGAGTCATTATTTTGAACGGATAACACAAAACCTTTGACACATTTATTGAATGAAAACTTGATTGAAAACTGACTGAAACTTAACTGAAACTTGACTCAAACCGACTTGATGACAAATTGAAATGATGGAAAAAACTTTACTCTAACAAACTAACTCAAGACCTAAACTTTAAACTTTAAACTTGATGGCAGTACATAACCGCCTATGTTTATTACAAGACAACACACCATCAATCTATATCATAATGCCAATGTAACCAATCAAGCAGATGCCTTCTTGACTGATTCTCCCAATCAGATCTCATGATCAACAATAGATGCTGGTAACTGGGTATCCAAAAACACAGCTAACCATGATCTCCTTCATCACTTAACACAACAATAATCACTTTCACTGCTGACTGTAACAAATCTGCCATTGGATCCTGAAAAACATGAAGATTTGCCATTGCCACGTCCTACTGAAAGAACAAAATGTTCTTTGTTTCAAATTCTGATCTTTCTTCATCATATGCTTCGGTAAAAGTATGCTCATGGGCTTCAAAAAACTCTGAACAGGTAGATGAGCATATCTCCTCTTGTAAAAACATTTCAACACATGAAACATATGAAGAATCTGAAAGGTAATCCTGTATGATATGATCTTCTGTAGTCTAACAATATGGTAGGTCATCTTCATATGATATCACAACCAAATTATCAAGTTCCTTATTACATTCTTCAATCATAAGGAAAGAAACTTCAGCTGATTCTTGAAGTGCAAAAATGACATTTCTATCATCTACCATAAATTCATCCAAAGGAACTTTTTCACTTACTTGAATGAAGATCTCATCTTGCTTTTCATGAACTGACTGAATTACCTCCTCATGCAGGCTCTGTTCTAATGGCATGAGAACATTTGGATCGAAAACTTTGTCTATGATCTCAACAACAAAACTCTCCTTTTCAGGATTCAGCACAAAGTATGCTTGGTCATCACAATTTGAATCTAAAATTGAAGTAGCTGTCCTAACATTATAACATTCTGCAATCTGCATGTTGTCTTCTTCTGTGGGTAGATCTGAAACAAGTTCTTCTCTTTCATCATCTTCCACCATATGACCATCTTCAGTCTACTGATCTTGAATCTGCTGCAAAATGTCCTGATCATCTTCACAAGTATGCTGAAACGGATTTTCGTACAGGGCCTCCATGATTTCTCCATCCATCAAGTCATCGCGCCCATAAAAATCCTCAAGATCTTCAATAAAACTATGAACATGGATACAACAGTTCTGAACTAAATTCAAGGAGGGATAAGATTCCTTATAATTTTCAAAGAACATGGTATGAAAATCCTTTAAACAATAAATAGAAGCAGATGGCAAACTTTCATACCAAGATCAGGTTTCATCCTCCAGAGTAGCCATAAACATCTTCATCAAACAGTCTTCAGGAAAGTTGATGTTTAATTTATGCACATGAATGTGAAATTTCACCAGATGAAGAGCAGCGTCATTACCTTCCATATTTCTAAACTCAGGCAAATTCTTCGACCAATCTACTTTAGGCATTTTATTTGGAAAACCTGGGATGTGATCTCAGCTCATGGGAGCGTATCTTCTTGCAATCTGATCCATCTTGAGAAATCTCAAAGCTACTGATCTCTCTGCAATGGAGTCACCATGAAGCACAGGTTGTTGGATTCTTCAGTGAAAGGAGTCGCCAGGTGAATGATTTCAGCCTTCTTATGTCTGATCATTGTCCACCATCAACCATTAGATCTGATCTTGATACATATACTGGGGTAATTAACAAGTTAGATGTCACGTTTACAAGCTAGACCGAAGATTGACTAAAGCAACATTTAGCTACTTCCGCTAATGCAAAGAAAAAGCGTTTCAAAGGCTACCTGGCATAACTTCAGGCTCCGTCTGTAGCTTATAAAATAAATGGCATCGACAAGCAAACCATTTTCTCCCCAGTATGGTTGCCACTATGTTAGCGCTCGAATCTGCCTCGGGCTGAGGAAGGCAAAACTCAAGGCAACATCAAACCAAGCTCAGCCTCGTAGTTAGCCCTACGAGGACAGGAGAGGGCTCTCTCCGGGTCTATCTCAGCAAAGGGTTTTCAAAGGGGCTGAGATGACCGATAAGGAATACTGATTTTAGGCTAGTAAAGAGATAGGAAAGTTTGATTTAGATTTTTGAGGTTTTTGTTGGAGAAACGGGAAAACCAATTTTGGGTGCGAGGATGAGGCACAATTTTTGCAGAGGTCTACATGGGGCAAGATAGGGGATTGTTTTGATGCATTTAAAGAGAATGAATGGATAGATCAGACCGGTGAGAGGTTAAGGAGAGTAAGAAAATTTCAAGGATTCTCCATAAATAGATGAAAACATGGAAAATTGAACAAACTTAAAGGTAGAGCATAGCAAAATTATAGATTCTACCTTAACACTTCATTTGTTCAATTGCAGAAGATTAGAGAAGGAAAGCGATACACATAAACAAACTTACAAATACTGAAAGAAGCACACCATCAACACATAAAGCCACATGAATCCCAAATAGTGCTGCAAAACCCTGGTCTTCCTTTGCCAAAAATGCAGATAAAATATGTACAATAGAGAGTCCAGCTATTCCCAAGAGTCCAACCTCTGCTACTGAATGAAAATTTACATATATAGATCAAGCTAACCTCATTCCCTAACCTCTAGGGGTCAAGCTCCTCCTTCTAGGAGCAATTTGAACCAATTCTAAATATGGAGCAAGAATCTAGATGACCAAACAACCTGCTTCTAAAAAGAAGGAAACTGATTCATTACATTAATTTCTTGCTAATTTGTGAATGAATCATCTAGAAGAAGGTAGATAAGTGCCATGTTATCTTACATACATCAAATTACATCATGTAGGGTCAAAAATTACATCAAGGAGTGAAAATGGTGAAAACTAGCCGAATTCTTGAGCTGGAAGGTGAAAAATTGGCCAAAATCCTCTATGCACAGTGCCCTGATCTCTATGCACAACGCACGTTTCCGGCTGATTTTGAGGCACTTCCCGACACTCAAATTGAGTTCACGATAGCTTGTTGGAAAGCCCTGGATGTCTACTTTCCAACCCAAGTGGAATTTTCCAATTTGGAGCTCATGTGCCCCCTCAAAACTGAATTCTCCTAGAGGTACTTCCTGCTGTGGCAAAAGGTGGCAGCAAGGTGGTTTTCATGATGTTTTTGGACCTTTTGACCATCTAGATCTCGATGAAATGCTTCGGTAATAGCTGAGCATGTGTAATTCTTCATGACAAATCCAAAACTACAAGCCATTTGTCATTTGGACCTCCCAATCTTGTGGGCCGCGCGTTGCGCGCTGTGCGTGTTGGAAATAGTACTGAGAAGGGGGGGGGGG
>APFE031261085.1:5344-41665 GCA_000404065.3 Pinus taeda
TGATCCCAGAACTATGAAGGATGCAATGGATTTAGAGGATGGAAAACTCTAGAAAGAAGCCATGGTTGATGAAATGGCATATTTGCACAAAAATGAGGCTTGGGATCTGTTGGAGTTGCCGGCTGGAGGAAACCCATTGGCAGCAAATGGGTGTTCAAGAAGAAGACAAATGTAGAAGGGAAGGTGGAGAAATAAAAAGCTCGGTTGGTAGCAAAAGGTTATTCCCAGGTGTTGGGAATTGATTTTGGTGATATTTTTTCTCCCGTTGCCAAGGTAACTTCTATTAGATTACTTTTATCAATTGCTACTACTTTTAATTTTGAGGTAGAAGAGATGGATGTGAAGACAACATTTCTTCATGGGGATTTTCAAGAGGAAATCTACATGAAGCAACCTGAAGGCTTTGCGGTGAAGGGTAGGAAAGAATTGGTATGCAAGTTAAAGAAGGCTCCATATGGGTTAAAACAATCACCAAGGATGTGGTATCAAAAATTTGATACATTTATATGGGGACTTGGCTTCACCAGAAGCAAAGCAGATAATTGTGTGTATTTTAAATTAATTGGTGACCGTGTTATTTATCTTGTCTTGTATGTGGATGATATGTTGCTAGTTGGAAATGGCAAAGAAATCATCCAGGTTTTGAAGACCCAATTTTCCTCGAAATTCGACATGAAAGATCTCGATGCTGCAAACTATATTTTGGGCATGGAAATTAAATAGATCAGGCAAAGAGGAAGCTATGGTTAAACCAAAGGAAGTATGCCGAGACAATACTATAGAGGTTTAATATTGAGGATAGTAAACCGGTGAAGGTTCCTATTCTTGTAGGTGTGAGGTTATCTACTGAACAGTGTCCGAAGACACAAGAAGAGGAAGAGGACATGTCCCGTGTTCCATATGCAAGTGCAGTCGGTAGCTTGATGTATGCAATGGTTTGTACTAGACAAGACATTGCACATGCAGTGGGAGTATTGAGCAGGTTTATGTCAAAACCAGGGAAGGAGCACTGGACAACAGTGAAGCGGGTTTTCAGGTATTTGCGTGGCACTAGTGATTATGGTTTGTGCTACCAAGGAAGACCAAGATTGGACAGAGTGTTGGATATTCATGGCTTTGTTGATGCAATTTGGGCTGGAGATCTAGATCAGAGAAGATCTACAAGTGGGTATGTGTTTAACCTATTTGGAGGTTCAGTCAGTTGGATGAGTAAGAAACAAACTGTAGTGGCACTATCAACTACAGAGGCAGAATACATAGCAGCCACTCATGCGACCAAGGAAGCAGTTTGGTTGCAGAGATTGTGTTCAAGTATGGGGTTAGTACAGGGAGCTATAAGGATAGACTGTGACAGCCAAAGTGCAATTTCTTGGCAAAGAACCCTACTTACCATTCAAAGACAAAGCACATTGATGTTCAATATCACTTTATGAGGGATATGATAGAAGACAAAAACGTGTTGCTAGTAAAGGTTGAGACTTTGAAGAATACTGCAGATGCATTGACAAAATATGATAGCTCTGAGAAGTTCTCTTGGTGTAGAGAAACAATGGGTGTTTTAGGGCTGGAAAAATGACTAATCTCTCCTGTGCCCCCCTGTGGAAAGAAAAAAACAAGTGGGGGATTGTTGGGTTGTGTTATATTCTTTCCACATAGTTAATTCGGGGTTTGAGGGCTACCCGTAACCCCACTTTATGGATTCTGGGGCAGCGGCCCAGAAAATTTTGGTTTTGGACCCTATGTTAGGTTGGGTGGACCCACCTATGGTTTTGTGCATGATTTTCACACATGTTTTTTGGACGCGACGGTTTTCGGTCCATGGTTTTGGACGCGATGGTTTTCGGTCCATGGTATTGGATGCTTTGGCATGTATAAATATGTATTGTAACATTGAAAGGAATATAATGAAAAATCAAGCTGGTCGTCCCAGTTTTGGGATCTAGTGGGAAATCTCTGTTTATATGTGTTTTATGTGTTATGCTCTCACATTTTTATTTTTTCCTGTGATTTAGAATTCATATGCAAGTAATTTCTGTACGGGGTTAAAAACTACATTATCATGTCGAGCCTTATATCGAGTTTCACTCTTCTCCAACTTGTCTTCCATTTCCTAATGAATCACCTATATCTACTGAATGAACTTTTGTGCTTTGTCCCTATCATCTCTTCCATTTCTATCCTCCTCTTTCCCAAAGACCATGTCGAAGGGAACTCTACGTAAATATCCAAAATATGTCTCAAAGAGTGAGCTCTGTGTATTTGAATGTGCTTCTCAATTGTATGCATGCTGAAAATAAGGAATTTTTTCATCCCACAATATCCTCACAACAAGTGTACCACAATGTGGTTGACAACATTTGCCTGTCCATCGGTCTATGAATGAAATACCGTACTTCTTTTCAGCTTGGTGTCCATCATTCTCCACAAGGTGGTCCAAAATTTCCCAAGAAATCGAGAGTATTTATCGAACACAATAGATGTGGGAAACCCAAAATAGACCCAAACATGATGAAAGAAAAGAAAACAAGTCTTCTCAAGAGTGACCTACTTTTTACAAGGCATTAAAATACACATTTTACTGAAGCTATCCACAACGATATACAAATAGTCGTGACCTTTCCTAGATATAGGAAAACCTCCCACAACTTCCATGGATACACTTTCCCATTGTTGGCTCGGAAGATGGAGTGGTTTGTAGATCCCATGTTTTCTATTAGAGGACTTTGAAACAGAACACAACACACAACGCTTTACTAAGCAAGTCACAATGTTTTTCATATGAGGCCCAAAACGAAAGCTATACAAATGACATAAAGTTTTCTCAATTCCAAAATGACCAGACACTAGAGAGGCATGAGCCTCTCAGATTACATAAACCCTTTCATCACTGGGTATACATATTTTGCTAAGGTGGTACAATGGATTTTCCTACAAGTAATAATTGTCCACCTTCAATCCACAGGTCAATTTTGCATAGACTTATCTGAAATCACTATCATTAGCATATTGTTTTGCATCACTTTAAAATGACAAAGAAATTTTTTGTAAAACTTCAAATGCAGAAATAGAAGGGTGAGAAGCCATATCTTCTACTTTCATGCTAGTTACCTTCTTATATCTTATTACCAAATGAAATTGTTGGGGGGATCCCATCCATATGAAGTGAAAGGCTTGATAAAGCTTTGTCTATGACTAAAGATACTACAAGGGTTGATGATCCATGTGGACGATGGTCTCCTTGCTGATTAGATAATGTTTCCACTTATTTAGACTCTAGACCAAGGCATACAACTCCCTGTCATACGTAGGGTAATTCACAATAGCTTGGGATAAAGTCTTTGGATGGTAACATACATGCTTTCTTTGTCGCATCAATACTGCACTTGCCCATGGCATATCTTTTGGCATTTGTTTCAATTCTAAAAGGATGTTGATGGTTTGGTAAGGCTAGCACTCGTGCTGCATTGATTTTTGCTTTTAGTGTGTCGAAGTATTTCTGTTGTTTTCCTCCCCACTAAAAGGCTTGCTTGACACTAGTGCAGGCGTGCAAGCGAGTTGCAATAATGGAAAAGATTGCAATGAAACTTCTCTAATATTGTACCATTCCCAGAAAAATTCAAACTTCTATAACATTCATGGGCTTATGACACTTCATTATAGCCTCCAAATTATAGGGATCTATCCCTAATTCTCCATTACTGAGAATATGGCCTAAATAAATTAGAGAAGTATTCCCAAAATCACATTTTGACAGTTTCAGATATAGCTTCTCATTCTTTAGAACATCAAGCACTTTCTTTATGTGACACATATGTTCCTCCTATGTCCTATTATATACAAGAATATCGTCCAGATACATAAGAACAATATGTTCCTCCCATGCTTGGTTTCTAATGCAATTTTCTAGACGTCCTGCTCCGCAATTCTCACCTAATGATAGATGCTATGCAAATCCATCTTTGTAAAATAAAAAATATTTTTCAATTCAATTAACAATTCATCAATGTGAGGGATAGGGTATCAATTCTCCATTGTGATCTTGTTTAGTGCCCTGTAATCTATGCACATTCTCCATGTGCCTTCTTTCTTGGGCACCAACACAATCAGTGAGCTATAAGGAGAAGATGTCGGTCTGATAGTTCCTAGAACTATTTCTTGATCTCCTCCATCTCGATAGAAGCCATCTTGTACATGCCAACATTTGGTAAAGGAGCATCCTGCTGTAAATGGATCTCATGCTAGATTTCCTCTTTAGGGGGGAATCCTCTCCATTTGTGAAACAATTCATCATTGTCAGAAACAATTTCAAATAATTCCTTCTTATAATCAAGATCACAACCATTGAAAGCATCAATCGTCTTGGCTTCTTTCGCCCTCACTACCATGAGCATGCACCATTTGCTATAATTAACCAATATTTTAATATGTCTTGCGCTGACAATGCTAGCACTAACTTTTGTATGATGAGTTCTGACTATATACTATGCCCTATCCTTTATGAGGTGGTATTTGTTTTCAAGCCGGAAGAAAATGGCCTCTATGTCATATAGATATGGGCTTCCCATGATGATTCCATATATGTCCAAAGTTACTACATTTAACTCTACCTCATCAGCTAATTTAGAAGGAATTATAAGTCTACCCCTACGCTGCTTGGTGACCTACAATTTGGCTTTATCTCTTACCCAACCAAGAAAGTATGGACTTGTACAAGGTTTAGTTTCAAGGCCTAACCTTTTCACTAAGGACTTTGACATTGATTTTGTTTGGGAACTTGAATCAAACAGAGTTTCGACCTTTGTATGATTGATGAAAACTCTAATGTGGAATAACTCAATTCTCTTTCACTCACGGCTTGCAGGCTCATTCAAATAACTAGTGCTTGAAACCAAATCAAAAGTATCATTGATAGAAATAGTATCTCTTGCACCCACTGTTGTGATCAATGACTCATTATCGTAATATGATCCAGGGTCTTGCATTGTTTCCACTGTCTTTTGCTACCCCTTTCAACCAAATCTTTTCAGTCTTAACTCTGGATGCAGCTTTAGTATTGGTCCTCGTCATGACCATATTTCTTGCAATAACACTTGCAATATGGTGTTTGTCTGTCCGATTTCTTGGTTGTGACGGTCTTCTTATCCTTCCATTTTTCTTTCCTTTGGAATTTGCCATGCTGAGGTTCCAATGGCATATTCTTGGTTTGGTCATATCAATCATTCTTTCCTCGACTTTCAAGATGAATACCTTTAATGCTAGTCATATCACTTTTAGTAGGCTTGAACAGTAACAGCAAGTTTATGATTTAACTATCTAGTGCACCATTATACTTAGTTATAGTTTTGGGTGCATCTAATGGGATATCTAGATTTAGTGTTTGTTTCCAAAATTATTCTGTTAATATTTGTACATTATAGCCCTTACATTTCCTTAAATATTGATAGTCCATAAGTGCCTTTTGATTATAAACCAAAGTGTAGAATTGGTTCCTTAACGAAAAATAAACCTAGACCAAGAGGGAAGAAGGTTACCTGGCTTCATATTTCCCTTCTATAACTTGCTCTCCCACCAGAAAAGAGTAGTTCCGCTCAGTCAAAGAGATGCTAACTAGAATTCACCTCATCTTCTTCAATCTACTAGATTTTGCAGTATACCTCTATCTGTCTCATCCAATTATTGATATTTTCTACACTACATTCTCCATTGTATATGGGTAGGTCAAAATTTACATTTAACTTGAAGAACGATTTCTTAGAGGTCGATTTTGAACTTCTATGAGAGTGATGAGATCACTCGAAGAAGGAGAGGGAGGAGGATCTTCTCCACCACCTTCCTGATTTTCTGATTCATGGTCATCAACATCCTTTATTCTCATGCCCCAATGACTTCTCATACTCTCCAATTTTCCTATCATATTGTCGAATTTTCAAAAATTCTACTCCTATTCCCAATGAGCTTCTTCATTGGCCATTTTTCTTCCTCGTTGCACACATCCTGATTAAAGATCGAAGGATTTAAGCATTCATTCTCCTTTTCACAGCTTGTTCTTAGTTAGCATGAACTCATGTAATTCACATCTACAAAGACTTGCTCCGATACCAAACTTGATCAAAGATCTTTTACTTGGAGATGCATCAGAATTACATATAGCATAATTAATTAATAATGGAACTTAAAAGAACATAAAAAATGAGGAAATGATGATAAGAAAGCAAAAAAATGACACAATGATTTGATTACAGAGCTCGTTCAATTCGGACTATGTCTCGAGGCCCTGCTCAATAGTGGGCATGCCTTCTTTCTAATAGTGGCAAAAATGAGATAAAAGGTACAAGCAACAAGAAATGACTACCTTGATACCTCCAAGTTGAAATATGGATAGAGAATGGAGAACTTGGCTTCAGAAAATGACATTACAAGTAAATTCCTGGTGAAAAATAATGCAAAAATGCCTATCCAAACTCCTAATTTGGGTAATTGAGCTTTCTGCAACCTTCTCGGAACCTCCCTGCTACTCAAGGCAAGGTTCTGGCATGCTGCCATGGTTAGGGTGTGTAATAGATTATGAATATTCAGCCAGTCCTCCCCGCTTTCTCTGAACACAAACAATCGTATATACAAGCATCGCGACATCCCTCAAAATCGAGGTAGTTCTAACATAAGAACCTAAGTTAGTAGGTGGAATCAAGGTTGAAGGATTCACAGCAACAAACTTACTGCAATACTAAAGCCTGTTTCCAGGAAGGCAAACTGATCTCAACTACGCATGAATCTCGGTGACATGTTCTTCATCATTTCCAACTTATCGGCAGACAGTACAAGCCAAGACACAAGCATCTTCTGATATATAGACCCGCTTGATTTATGGATTACACCATATAGAATATCACTTCTGAATCCTCCTCGCAAATTACAATTAGCGTGGAACCCATCCGTGTATCAACCTAGCTCCAATGCTTTGTGATATCATCGACCCACTAAGATTTATAAATCACAATATATAACATTTCAGGTCTGGTCCCCCATCGCAATATCACAATATGTGCCTATCGTGGATTCTTAACCTTTTTTTTCCTCCTGCAGCCAGCGATATACGATATCAAAATCACAGCCAACAACACTAGGGGATGATTCTTGTTAAGCTACTCCTCCTTTTCATGGATATGTGATATGCGAGGACAAGTGTCAACTTGCCACATGGAACTCCCTCATTCGCTAAAATGTTTCCATGTTATCCTCTCCGAGATACCTTGACAAGTCAAACTCAAACTTTGACTTGTTCCAACTTCATCAACTAGACTCAAATTTGAGTTCCATTCATACCGTTGGAATTAGGATGATGATTAGTTTCATCAGATGCTAAGTTTATCTATATTCTACCACTTTGAGTTTTGAGCCTTTCACGATACCACTCGTACTTTTCTGAGGATCCGCCTAGATCAACATGTGAGCCAAATGAAGGGATCTTATGTGATTTCACCATGAAATATGTGCTACTGTATAATCATGAATATGAGGCCTGAACGTTGGCAATTAATGAGGTTATATGTTTCTTACTCTATATGGTTTGCATTGACCACTCATGCACAATAGCGATGGATTTATGGAAAACTTTAAGGGCTCTAACATTATCCTAACACTTTTTCTACATGTCGTGCAAGCGTGTAACTTTGTTTTGCACAATGGCAACATCCTCTTAAAGGCTTTACATGTTTTCTCTAAAGGCCAATACTTCACCAAGTATGTATGCCTTAATCTCTTCCCACTATACCTTTATGGGAATTTCTTTCTAGACCTATGATTGGAGCTACTCAATATGTTGCCTTTAGCCTAGGAGTTTATTTCCATTTATCTATTCTCATTCATGAGATACTTTGTAGCAGATACGAAGGCCAAGTTGGATGCAACAATGAATTCTGGATTTTGCATGGTATTCATTATAATCACACTTTCTTTAATGAATGCAGGAGATGTAATATCATCTAGAAAATGTTTCCTTCTTGCTTGTACAAACCTTTTCTGAAGCTCATCATAGTTAGATTTTACATATCCATGACTCGGTTTTCATCAAGATGAACAATTTCCTCTTCTTTTCTTGGAGATTGCTCTACAGTTAGAGGAGAGGGAGACTAAATGGTGAGCTACTATGTGCTCATTATGAGATCAATATCTTGGTTTATTGGCTCCAATTACACCTCCATGTCTTGAATCAAAATCAATTCTTCAATTTCCTAAGCAAGTTCCTTCTTTTTCATGTATTTTCTCTACTCTTCTAGTAGCCATATCTACTCTTTATATTATACATGTTTCATTGTTGCTTCTTCTTGTTCTATTCTTCACCTTTCTTCATCTTCCTGTTTCTACCTTTCTTCTTCCTCTTTTTTTTTCATTTCTTCTTCTAATATGTTATACTCTTATTCTTCCCTCTGCTTCATTGCTTCTTCCTGTTTCCTTTGTTTCCTTCTCTCTTCTATTGTCATGTCCACTTTCAAAATGATTGTATTTTCTTTCATTTGGTGGCTTTGCTCTTCCATTAGACTATGTGAAACTTTTTCCTTAGCTTTTTCATGCACTCAATTTCACCATTTAGCTAGTTTTGCCTCTGGAGTGACCTCCTTTTGAGGAGAAACCTATCATGTTTCTATGAAGATGGTTGGTTCATGTGACTTGGAGGAATTGTAACAATTCTCCATGCCCTCCTCCTTTGGCCTGGAAAATTTCATGCTTGGCCATTGGAAATGAATCTTCGCATAGTGTTCTTTGCAAACATTGTTGGGATCTTATGAATTAAATTCCAAAGCACAGAATGTGAATTCCTCTATCTCCTTGCCTTTGGTGTTTGGAACCTTCAGATTCTTGATCTCATACAATCCAATATACAAAGGAAGAGGAGGCCAAGTTTCCTTTTTCTTCTTATGAAAAACTCTTGATAACCATGTGGGGAGCCGATAATAAGCTTCTTGCATGAAAAAAATTGTAGTGGAATACCTCAGCAGAAGATGTGGAGACTTCTAACCTGCAAACACTCTAAGGAAAGTGACATCTAATGAGGAAAACCAATGTTCTAATTCTAACACTACTTCCATAGCCCCATGGGACATGTAAGGTGGGTCTTCCTCAAATAAAAACCTATATAATGGAGTGAGGAAGTTATCATTCAGCTTTTCCATTACTTTTTTATAATTGCACTCCAAAAGAATCTTGCAGCAAATGTGCACAATAGGTTTTTTGGTGAGAAGGTCTAACTCATGCCAAGGAAATGGTTATAAGCATACATTGCATACAACAAGTAGGTAGAATGTAGAGCTTGGGTTTCCTACCCTTGGGAGGTTTTATAGCATTACTTACATGGGTCCTCAATTGTTGAGCCAAAAAATTTGAACAGTTGAATGGTTTTCCTTCATTCACAACCTGATTGAGCAAGAATGCCTAACCTTCTCAAAAGGTCTCGGTACTGCTTTGGCCATAGATCCAAAAATGTAAGATTATCAAGTATTTATAACCCTACCTGATATATTTCATCTTGGTAGTTTGGTTGGTTCTTTGGTAGAATTTGGAAGGATCTTCCACCCAACTCTTGATGATATCCTTTGTGATCAAGTAGTTGGTGACCGCATAGAAATGGGAATTCATGTAAATCTATGGTAGTGACAAATGATACCTAATCTAAAAATAATGTTCCATAAAATATGAAAACCTTTGTCCATTTTCATTTTTTATAATCGTGGTCTTATTATTTGTGTGGGAAAGTATCTAGCTGACAATGTCTACACGGGGAAAAACCATGTACCTGCATGCAATCTTGTGTACTTTTAACCTTTGGACATTCATGTACACATACGGTTCTTCTAGATCTTCTTTGAATCTTGTTGCTGAAAACACCCCATTCACCTTCTATCGTGTAACGTATGACTCCTTTTCGATAAACACTTGAGAATCTAAGAAAAATGGGAAATTCATTCGAGTACTCTCAACTGCCTCCCTAGTGTCCTTTGAGACAAATCTCATGGTAGCCATATTGATAGTAACTGATCAAGGGAGGTGCTAAAGAAATATACTACTTGTAGTAGAAAAATTCACTCATGGTGAACATAAATTAACTTAAGAAAAATGACCCACAAAGAAAGATCAAGGCAACAACCACAATATTGAGAGGGAAAATTGCACTATTCCTAGGTTAAGGAAATAGACTGGGCTCATAAGCTATGCATTTTAGAGGTTTAGTAGCCAAGAGAGAGGCTCGAGATTGCGCATTACATAGTCTCGGCATGGGAAGACTAAGGGAGACACTACACATTGTGCAGTCTCAATGGCCAAGAATGAGGCTTGAGCCCTGAAACTGCAAAATGTATAGTTGGGCAAGCTAGAGACTCAACATTGTCTACTATCAAAGAGAAAACATGATGCTTGAGCCTTGGATTTGTGCAATTCCTTGTTGATCATAGAAATTGTTGGCCAAGTAAGGGGCATATCTACCTTAATAGGATGTCAAAGTGGCAGATATGATTGGTGGTGGAAATAAGAGTGCATATCTGACTAAGGGAAATATATATCAATCAAAATAATGTGTAGAAGATCAAAATGAAAATGAAAAAAAAAAAGAAACATGTATAGGGAGTCGCTAAAACGATAACCAATAATGGATAAAAACAAGAAGTTGACGCAACAATTGTAAAACATGAATGATGGACCTTCTCATAACCCTAGAGATAACGTCTATGTCAACATAGGTCACTAATTATGACATCCGTACAAAAATATAATAAATATTATTTGTTTTCCCATTATAATAGTATAAAAGTCTACTTCATAGGTAATATTCAGGGAACCTTCTTAGGATAAAAATACCTTTCAAGATGGCCTCACTGAGAAGGAAAATGATTTAAAGTTCTAACAGGGTGATGGAAAGAAATGATAGAAGGTTTAGAATAGAGGGTTGCTACTGCAACATATTTTTCCTTAAACCTTAGCAGAATATATGAAAGACAAAAAAATGAAATTATGGAAAAGAGGACTACATTTTAAGGTTATTTAATTTAAATATTATAGGTACTGTCAGTCTAGTAAATTTGTATTATAGAAAACAACCAACAGCTTCTTTACTCTTTTACAAATAAGAATGCAAAGTAAATGACTTAAAATAGGAAAGAACACAAACCAAATTCAAAAAAATGCTTGGAATCACCAAGAAATCTTATTTAGTCTCCAGGAAATGATAAAAACATTAAATAGAAATTTTCCTTCTGAACACAAAATTTTTTAACCCCAAATGGCTCTCCGAAGTATTTTTTTTCTAAAAAATGATTCCATGGTTGTTGGAGTCCATTTCACACTTGCATCCTTCTTTTGCATATCAGTGATTTCTTTAACAATTTTTGCATCATTGGGAATAAATAACTTGAGAAAATTTATTCTTCCCAAGAAAACTTAAATTTCTTTTTTATTTACAAGAAGAGCTATATTTTTATATTCTTACTATAGATTCAAAATGTTTATGTGATATGCTGGAAAAAAAAGGCATGAATCTACTCTACTCATCAACAGAAAAAAAAAAATAAAAAAAAAAATAAATAAATAAATAAATAAATAATAATAAATAAATTAATTAATTAATAATTAAAATAATAATAATAATAATAATAATAATAATAATTAAAAATTGATCAATGAAATCATGAAGAAGAAAATGAATAATTTCAATGGCACATAACACAATATTTTTTTGGGGAAAACAACTCCTCAAAACCTTGACTACCTATATTGAATTAACTAGAAGATCTGAGGAGAAAATACAATCATTTTTCAACCTGAACAATCTCAACACTGGTACAATCTATTTCATTACTTCACAAACCAACTGAAGCCAATAGTTAGCTAAACTTGTTGCCTTACAAGCCTCTACTTCGTTGCATAGTCCCTCGGGAAATTAGCCCATATTTAATTGGGAAAATCCCTCACCATAACTGTGCAATCCATCATAGGCCTTCTAATGGTTGCATGCATAATCTCTATAAGTCAAAAAATTATACAACTGATAGTACATTGTCCCTCAACCCTAATCTCCACTGAGTCTTCCTCTGAACAAGCGTGGATGATTTATTTATGAGTGAATCTTTAGTTAACTAGTGGAGTAGTGAAGTTGCACTAAAGTTGCTCCCCACTGCTACATCTCATATTAGTTCCTCCAAATATTTGAATTATGTTAACTAACTACAACTCAGTTAAACTAAGTTAATTAATTACAACTCAAAAAAGTCATTTTAGAGCCCTAAAATTTAGGAATCACTCTACATGACTCTAGATAGACTTCCAACTCGAATTTACTGAGTCAACTAAGTCAAATTAACTTAGTTAAATATAACAACTTCTTATGAGAATATAATTCTGATTCAATTCCTAATTTAATTTAAGGAAAAAATAAATTAGGATTTCATATTGTTACTTTTAACACTCCCCCTCAACAAGAAAGGGATTATCTAGTAGCCCGATCTTGCCTCTATGGAACTTGAATTTTCATCTTGATAAGGGCTTTGTAAAAATATTTGCATCTCACTCCTCTATGGGAATGTACTCCAACAATATGATTCTCCTTTGCACACAATCTCGAAGATGACGATATCGCATATCAATATGCTTGGACTGACCATGAAATATTATATTCCCAAAGTGTTTGATACAAATCTCATTGTCACAATTTTACAAAGACGTTTAGAAATATTAGAGTTCTTCATCTTGGGGAGTAGGGAATATTTCATGTTTTTTAGAAATTTAGTGCACAAAAATATGTATGGGTTTTACTAAAACATGTGTCCATTTACATCGATCCACAATTTTTAATTTGTAGTAGTGATGACATGGTTTGGAATATAGTGGAACTTCCTTATGGCAGTGTCCCACTGCCAAAGGAGGTTATCTTCTATGAGGGGAAAATTTTCTCATTATATTAGGACAAATATTATAGTGACTACCCTGCATATGGTTACACTATATATTGGTTGGATCTTAAAAGAAACAATTGTCATTTTATGTTTGTCCCTATTTCATACATACGATGTATGGAATTAGGGTTATAAAAGAACCAACTTATTTGTATTGTTAATAATATTGCCACCTTTACTTGGTCGCTTAAAGAATTAGATAATTTTGAATTCATCAAACCTCCCAATGAACTAGGTCTAGAATATTTTGAACATAGTTCGCGGTTCAGCTAGGCATTGCCTGAAAACATATTTATATATATTAATATTAAATGCCTCAGGTGCCTTTCTTTTTTTGTGATTGCAGGAAAAGTTCTTCTCTTGGGTTGGACGGAAGTGTGATTAAAGATATATAATTTAGTTAGTAGATTATGTCAAACAACAATTTCGATCAGTTCTCCATGGTAGAAATATCAGGGTTCCATGTGTGATGAGTTGATCATTTCAATGATTTCATTGAAAATGGAATTCTATTCTCGCTTGTTTCAAATTCAGATTTTATTGTAGACATACCTCCACTAGCTGTGCATATCGTTGTATAGCCTTTGAGGGTTGTAGATGGTGTTTATTATATAAATTTATAGATTCCATGTTTTTTAAATATTTTCAATCATATTTTTGCGATCATTGTAAATAAAATTATGGCATTTTATTGAAAACAAAGCTATGTTGATTTTCCATGTTTTTGTTTTAGACAAATTTTATATTTTTGTTGTTTAAGATATTATGCAACAGACCTCATATTTGTTTTTCTATTGTTATTTTTGGTAATGCAAATAGTTTCCTTTTATTCTAATGAAATATTTTATAGGAAAGAAACCAAAATTTTGTATGGAGGTGGTGTTTGGAATTTAAAGCTTTCAAACAATTCAATTTTTGGATTTCTATACATTATTTCTTTGTGCCATCTATTACATTGTTTGTTGAGCATAATTGTTGTGTGCATCCTTTGTCTATGTAAAAATTGATATACATGCTAATTTTTTTATGTTTGTATGGATTTCTTGGAATGTTCTACTCTTAGATATATGGAATAATGCAGTTGATGATTTTCTTTCATCCAATATTTGAAATATTATTTTTTTATTTGTATCTAGAAAATATGAGAGGTTAGTTGTGTTATTCAAAGTTATATAGTTTTGAATTTTGATTTACGGATAGTCTTAGCCAAGATTAAGAAATGGAGTTTTTAAAAATGTGACACTGGGTTTTAACCTCACCGGGAATTGAAAAATGAGAATTCAATACTACAGTTTATATTTCCTATATGACTCCTCCAATGATTGGGTGATAGGATCATGCAAAATACATCGAGGATATGAAATAGACTGATTTTCAAAATGTGTGATTATTGTATGAGGACTCTTGAGAGATAAACTACTATTGTGGTCATGATTGGAACTAGAATCAAGATTGTAAGAACCTGGCATAACCATCAATGCAGGATGAAGTGTCTCAATAGCATGATGAAATTCCAAGACATCAGAAGATAGATCATCAAAAAATGGTGGCTAAGAAAAATCGATAGTATAAAATGCAGAGTCGTGATAAGAGGAGTTGATAAATAGATCATGACACACATGATAAAAAATTCCATTGTCAAGAAGAAAAGGATCCTCATGATTTGATGAATCATGGAGAGGGGGATATTGAAAAGAAGACATTTTACTCTCTACTTTCTCACAATGATCAAATGATGAATGGGAAATATCAAGAAGAGATTTTTCTTCTCCATATTTATATGTAAAATTGAAATCCCATGAATCATGAGTATGATCAAAATTAACATTGTCAAAAACTGATTCTTTGAAAGATACAAAAGGTGAAACAAAAT
This sequence comes from Pinus taeda, assembly GCA_000404065.3. NCBI lineage: Eukaryota > Viridiplantae > Streptophyta > Pinopsida > Pinales > Pinaceae > Pinus > Pinus taeda. Next base: position 20,156 of record APFE031261085.1, read on the forward strand.
CATGTAAGATGCTAGGATAATGAGGGAGAGGGCAAGAAGGAGAAATGTCAACTTGGATCAAAGGTTTTTATTCAGAAATAAAATCCCACATAATCATTGTAAATGATATCTCAAGTTTGTTGGTAAACACTAACTCCGTCCTGAATTTGATCCTCACAAACATCAGAAGAAACGATTAAAACTGATGGATATAACAACTCATAGTTGGGGGGACCAATGGAACCAATAGATCGAGGACAAGGAGAAAGAACATCAATTGAAGCATCATATTCACAGGCCAAATTTGCATTTGATTTTTGAAAATGTGGGTTGGGAGAAGATGATGGTAGATCAAAGAATGGAATCTCAAGTTCCCAAACCTCATTTTATGTAAGTGGAGTTGTTTGATGCGATGAATACGAAGATTCACTTGGAACAACAACCTTCTTGGTTGCAAATTTCAGAGCTCTATAACCAATATACATTGGAAGACTTTTTAAACATTCATATTCTTCTGGATACATCAAAATATGAAAAAGAAACTAGAACATATCCGTCATGAAATTCCAATCAATATCATCTTCCTAAAATTCGTAACAAAAATGTATGAAACTATCATGAAAATTGTTATGAGATTCATCAGGTGGTATTTTTAGATGCATGATTTTCCTATAAATAGATTTGCAATAATACATGTCAAACGCATGGTAAAGCTTGTTGACAAGAAGTTTGAAAGAGTGAATAGAAGTTGTTGAAAATGTGTAACACCATTCCTTAACATGTGCCTGGAAGATAAGAATAAACAACCTACAAGTAGTATCCTCACAATGAATATCATGATGAGCCAAAAATTCAAGAAAGCAAGTAGTGTGCTCAAGAATGGTTTTTCCACCCTTGCCATTGTACTTCATCTTTGACGAGTCCTTAATTATTCCCTTTAGAACTTTTATATTTGTAGTTCTGGAAAAACATATTGGGGTTAGGATATGGGAAGAAAGCATTTAAAGATAAGGAAAGTTCACAATAGTCTTCATGGGCTCACCTTGTCACCTGGCCCTCCTAGCACCAAAAACGTTGATGGCTTTGAAATCGCGAACATTTAGTTGGTCTCGCCAATATGAAATCCTCATCAGATCTTACACCATTTGGAGTAGGATCCCCATCCGAAATATGCCATGGTTATCAAAATGGATGGTTTTTGTGTTTTTCTTTGGCTGCGATAATGCGTAGAATGAAGTATTTTTGACTCTAGTGAAACAAGTGTGTGACTTTGTGGAGGTTCAAGTGGATTCCATGAAAGGTTCAAACATGATGAAGGGAAAGTGAGTTAGCCTCTTAGAAGCCCATAATAGTATCCAACTTGAAACGAACACACGAGTCATAAAAGACATCACAAGTTAGCCCGCAAAACTATTCACAAGTTAACCATGATAGAAATATACAAGAACACACATTCAACAAGATTCATACTAATCCAAGTGAAATAGTTCATAAGAATTAGCATAAAAGAAATAACATGTATTACAAACATAAGAGGAATATCCCTACTATATTTACAACATATGCATGAAAATGTGTTGGTCCTTAGATTCTATTAACGTGAAAGCCTCAAGCATACAAATACAATTTACGAACCACTAGTCCCAATAGTCAAACATGAATTTGACACCTTCTCCACCGAAGGAATATACTCTCTCTATAATAAAGAAAAGCCAAGGAATCCCAAGCTTCTGCTCCTAAGTCAAAAGCCCAAACAAAATCCATTTACATGACTAATGAGGGTATATTTATAATAAAAGGGGTGATTATTCATATCCCTTTGTGACTATTTGGTCTCCATCATGACTCTTTGACTTCCTTCAACCATGAGCTTTGGAATTCATTTCAAAATCACTCTTCACATTCCACAATTGACACTTGGAATTTCACTTACAATTAATTAAAAAAAATATTATAATCACTTGACAAACAAGCTAAGATTGAGTTTGGTCTCAACCGCCTCAACTTGTAGCTCCTCAATCACATAGTGGTGCCAAGACTTGTATTATGTGATGACTTCCACAAACTATGCTATGGGATTAGGATGGAAGTTGACTCTATCCTCCATTCCATCTTAGTAGACTCATTTGGAACTGATTTGAATTTCCTTCTTCAAGAGGAGAAACACACTAGTTATCTGGATAGGCCCAAGAATGTAATTCTTCATGTTGTTCCTGTTCACCTTCAAGTATTCCTTGGTGGATATATCCCTTAGCTAGTCTATGTATTCTTCAACCTCCTTCCTAACTTGATTCCTATGTGTGGATTTTGTGGGTTAGGAGACTCAACAGATCTTATGTGATTTAACCATGAAATCCACACTATTGTATAATCATGCATATGAAGCCTAGATGTTGGTGATTAATGAGGCGATTTGTTTGTCACTATGGATAGTCATCCGAACTTGTGCTTTCTCCTACTCTCCCCATTGCCTTGATTTCCTTGCCAATTTGAATGGTGGCACTTTATATTGCATTGATTGCTAATGCATGACATTTATGGTTAGATGGACAAACTTAAAGGATTTAGCATTATCCCTGTACTTTAGTTGCATGTCGTGCACGTGGCCAACTACTTTGTGCATGGTGTCTACCTCGTCATAAATCCTCCACATGGTTTCTCCCAATGTTGATACTTCATGAAGTATGGCTACCTTAAGTTCTTCCAGATATACTAGTGAGGGAGCTTCTTTTTGTACCTCTGCTTGGAGCTACTCAAATTTTTTCCTTGCATCCTATAAGTTCTTTTCCATTTGTCTATTCTCTATCATGAGATACTCTATATTTGACGTGGTAGCCCCTCCGAAGGCCAAGTTGTACTCTATCTGTTTCAAAAGCCAAAATGATCACACAATATTTAAGTACTTTTATATCTCTAGCTATTTTAGTATATTTTGATTGGCACTAGGGATTGTTTTTAGATTTCTACTTAGTTAATTTCACCCAAGTACTAACCCTATACAAGATTGATAGTCCTTTATGATTGATTATCAGAACAAAATTTTTGTTTTAAATTCCACATATTATAACTTATTCATGTTTACTTTCTAAGGAAATAGGGATTTTACCTGAGATGTTGAATGAGTTTACTTGGCATGGGAACTAACCCTAGGCTCTTGATAAAGATAAAATAAGGAAACGAACCCTTTAATTTCATTACCACCAATGTTATATAAATTCAATCATAATCATTGCATTCTTTTTCTTTCACAAAATAAAACCAAATAGTTGCGGTCCCTTGACCAAATACAATCATTGATGCCCATCAATTAACAAACAGACATGTTCAGTACTCAATAGAAGAGTTAGAAGCAAACAATACTTATATGTTTTCTCTATTCATGTTCGATTATTTGGTGTCTGCAAAATCACTAGGAAAGTAATGTTCCTCCCAGCCAACAAGACTAGTCTTATCATTGTGTCCCTCCCCAAGCTTGTTTCAAACCTAGAATAGTTCTAGAATAGTGATGGGTACAAATTTATCTTTCAATGACAATGTGCCAACTAGCCTTGGTTAAAATTTCACAATCTAAGCAGTCAAGTGTCCTATGGATTCCACTGGACAACCAAATCTAAAATCCTTTAGGAATAATAATCTTTCAAACTTCCAAAATCTTCATCCCTCCCTTCCTTCCTCATGTTCATCATTACCCTCTTGGATTTCTTTTTGGAAATTTTATTTCCAATGAAGAACTTCGGTAGTTAACTTCCTTCCCCATAACTATTCAACTACCTACGTGTGAGCCTCTCTAGCATTTTTTCACATTTATGATTTCATGCTCATGACATAAACATTACGAAATTAGTAAATAAAAATGTATTCCTATGAAAAATATTATTTTCCCCTTTTGGATGGACAACAAAGTAAAACAATATATTTTAATTGTAGTAAACCAATATTTACAAACTTACTAGGTGGCATTACATCTCCCCCCCCCGCCCACCCCCTTGATTGAAACATCATCTTTTCGGTTTCCAAGCTCTCATAATAGGCTAGGATGGGCTTCCATTTTAAAATTTTTATCCTCCCAGTTAGCCTCCTCTAGGCTTCAGTGTCTCCAATTCATTTTAACCTAGTTGATAACTCGCTTCCACAACATTACTTCTCTTCAATTGAGTATCTAATAAACATTTGATGTAAATATATATATATATAATATATATATATATATATATATATATATATATATATATATATATATATATATATATATATATATATTATAAGACCATGGTTTAAGAGACACGTATTCCTGGTTTAATGTTAGAAAAGGAATTCTAGGGGGTGTTCACTTGATTATTTATGACTAAGAAAATTTGCAAAGGTAATGGCTAAGGATTTGGACAGGAAAAATGGAATTTTGGCACAATTATTTATGAAAATAAAGGAAATTAGGAGAAAAGGAAGGTGGAAGGTCATAGGTTTCATGTGAGGAGGAAATTAAAGGAAATAACAGAAAATGAAGAAAATAAAGGCCTCATTAATAAAAAGCCTTCTAAGGAATGATGGGGAAGGATTGGTCAGTTCAGCATTGGAGCTCTCTCATTATTCTCTCTCTCTCACATACTCTTAGACACTTAGAGTTTTCTTGGAGAAATTTGGCATTGGAGAAACAAAGTAAAAGAAGGCAACATGGATCAAAGATTAAGGAGGGAAAGGCAAGATAAAGCCACTACAACATGCTTCATTGCAGGTATCGACTTGCACGTTTATTTTCCCTACTAGATTTGACATGCATCAGATTGCATGTGTTTATTTTCTACAATCACATGGCTTTTTCCAAGTGCAATAGTATTTTCAACCTAACCTTTCCATTTCTTGATAGCTTTGATGAGATGGCTTCCCTCATTTTGTTTATATGGAATGGCTTGATTAGATTCGAAGATGAGTGGGGTAGATCTCTCAATTTACAAAGACATGATCTAGTGATCTCTGAACTGAACTAAAGATCATGAAGCCACTAGCCTAGTAACTCCTGAACTGAAATCTGGGTTGTAGTAAAGTCAAATTGTGTGCCTCGGTGTGCTTAGGTATCCTTGTCATTGAATGGCAAGATATACAGTCAAGCCAAGAGGTGGATTTTATCTCCATTGGGCCTAGTGATCCTAGGATTGGATGCATGATAAAGCCTTGAGTGTATATCTTATTTTAGGTCCTACTGATCCCTGGATTAGACTGTGGATGCATGGAAAAGCCTGAGAGACGAGGATGCACTCAAATTCCTGAAGGTGTAGGCGGAGAACTCCAATGGTATCCATGTTGATTTGTGTTTTTGACGTGTTATATGATTCCTAAATTCATGCTTGGAATATGGCATAAGGGTGATTGTTTGCAGAGAGACTTGGCTCAACCAATCTATTTTCAGGTGGAATGTGGTAGTTCCATCTCTGGTTGGTACACTATATTCATTAATGAGAAACTCATTCCCTTGTTTTTTATGTGTAAATGTATTGATGTATATGTGTATTTTGATGGTTGATATGTCCATGTTATTTTTGTTCCGATTATGTTGGTTATATGTATATTTTATTTCAGTAGCTATGTATATCTCTCAGCATGTTTTTACTTGTATATGAATGGATAATGTTTCTATGACCTAATAGAGGCGAAAATTGACATGAGGTAGCAATGCTTCACAAAAATTCTTAGATTAGTATGACATTCGTACACTTAATTATGTTGTTTACACCTGTAGGTTACATGTCGATGATATATTTGACGAAATGCTTGTCATGGCTAGTAGGGGTCTAGTTATGGTCTTGTTCATCTTATTTCTTTTGCACCATTGGTTCCCTATACTTTTACTGATCTTAAGTTGTCACTCCATTCTAGGAACTAACCTAGGCTATGGTTCCAAAAAAGTGACCTCAATTCCAGGGTTACTCACACAAAACTGCGAATTTTGGTCTCTTACCGCTGGCATGGAAGCCTGTGAGAGATAATTTAGGTTGTTGGGTGTTCCCTTTCCCATAGCATGAGAGTGACTATGGCCTAAGAGATCCATAACAATATTGGGTGCTAGGGACAAGCTATCTAAGTGGTTGCCATGTCTCCTGAGGATTTTGAAGCTTATGTGCATGCACTGTTTTTTGGTTACGTTAATGTTGTTGGTTATGTGGTGAAAATTTAATACTTTAGCATGTTTATCGCTAGCTAGAACACTATCATTTTGATAATCACTGTCGGGGATTTTCTAAAGTTGTTCCTATAGAAACAAACTCCTTTTTTTTAGGGTTTACTATATTATGTTGATTTATATTTAATACTAGAGTTTCATATTACTTGCTAACCTATTCAATTCATTGCACTATGTCTCTTTCAAAAGCCAAATTGGTCAAATAATAGTTAATTACATTTATCCTTATAGCTATTTTAGTATATTCTAATGGAGACTAGGGATTGATTTTAGATTTCTGTTTAGTTAATTTGGCCTAGATACTAGCCCTCTACAAGATGCACAATCATCTACAATTGGTTCTAAGGGCACAATTTTAGTTTTAAATTCCAAAAATTATATCTCATTCTTGTTTACTTTATGAGGAACTAGGGACCGAACCTAGGTTGTCAAGTCGGTTGAATTGGCCTAGGAACTAACCCTGGGCCCTTACTAAAGAGGAAATAAATAAGAAAACTATTTACTTTCATTACCATCAATGTTATATAAAGACAATAACAATCCCTGCATTCCTTTTTCTAAGAAAATAAAAACAAACAGTCCCAATCTCTTTACCAAATAATATCATCGATACTCATTAACTAACTACATACCTATTGATAAGTCAATACAGGAAGTGGAATTAAGTAGTCCTCATATTTTTTCTTTTTTCATGTTTGATTATTTGGTGAACCACAAAATCACTATGAAAGCAATGCTCCTCCTAACCTATTAGAGCAACCATATCACTACATCTCCCCCTAAGCCTCCTTCACACCTAGAATAGTTCTACAACACTAATAAGTTCAAATTGATCTTTTAATGACCATTTAATCATAACCACACTTGGTCAAAATTTCAAAATCTAAGCATTCAAGCCTTGGATGGACTCCACCAGCCAACCAACCCTATAATCCTTTCATAACAATAATCTTTTAGACTTCCACACTGTTCTCCCCACACTTCCTATAATGTTTGATTATTTCATGAACCACAAAATCAGTAGGAAAGCAATGCTCCTCCTAATCTATGAGACCAACCATATCACTACATCTCCCCCTAAGCCTCCCTCACACCTATAATAGTTCTAGAACACTAATAAGTTCAAATTGATCTTTTAATGACCATTTAATCATAACCACACTTGGTCAAAATTTCAGAATCTAAGCATTCAAGCCTTGGATGGACTCCACTAGCCAACCAACCCTATAATCCTTTCATAACAATAATCTTTTAGACTTCCACACTGTTCTCCCCACACTTCCTATGTGTAAATGTATTGATGTATATGTGTATTTTGATGGTTGATATGTCCATGTTATTTTTGTTCCTATTATGTGGCTTATATGTATATTTTATTTCAGTAGCTATGTATAGCTCTCAGCATGTTTTTACTTGTATATGAATGGATAATGTTTCTATGACCTAATAGAGGCGAAAATTGACATGAGGTAGAAATTCTTCACAACAATTCTTAGATTAGTATGACATTCGTACACTTAATTATGTTGTTTACACCTGTAGGTTACATGTCGATGATATATTTGACGAAATGCTTGTCATGGCTAGTAGGGGTCTGGTTATGGTCTTGTTCATCTTATTTCTTTTTCACCATTGGTTCCCTATACTTTTACTGATCTTAAGCTGTCACTCCATTCCAGGCAGTAACCTAGGCTATGGTTCCAGAAAAGTGGCTTAAATTCCAGGGTTGCTCACACAAAACTGCGAATTTTGGTCTCTTATCGCTGGCATGCAAGCCTGTGAGAGATAATTTAGGTTGTTGGTTGTTCCCTTTCCCATAGCATCAGAGTGAATATGGCCTAAGAGATCCAAAACAATAGTGGGTGCTAGGGACAAGCTATCTAAGTGGTTGCCATGTCTCCTGAGGATTTTGAAGCTTATGTGTGTGCACTGTTTTTTGGTTACGTTAATGTTGTTGGTTATGTGGTGAAAATTTAATACTTTAGCATGTTTATCGCTAGCTAGAACACTATCATTTTGATAATCACTGTCGGGGATTTTCTAAAGTTGTTCCTATAGAAACAAACTCCTTTTTTTTAGGGTTTTCTATATTATGTTGAGTTGTATTTAATACTAGAGTTTCATATTACTTGCTAACCTATTCAATTCATTGCACTATGTCTCTTTCAAAAGCCAAATTGGTCAAATAATAGTTAATTACATTTATCCTTATAGCTATTTTAGTATATTCTAATGGAGACTAGGGATTGATTTTAGATTTCTATTTAGTTAATTTGGCCTAGATACTAGCCCTCTACAAGATGCACAATCATCTACAATTGGTTCTAAGGGCACAGTTTTAGTTTTAAATTCCACAAATTATATCTCATTCTTGTTTACTTTATGAGGAACTAGGGACTGAACCTAGGTTGTCAAGTCGGTTGAATTGGCCTAGGAACTAACCCTGGGCCCTTACTAAAGAGGAAATAAAGAAGCAAACTATTTACTTTCATTACCATCAATGTTATATAAAGACAATAACAATCCTTGCATTCCTTTTTCTAAGAAAATAAAAACAAACAGTACCAATCTCTTTACCAAATAATATCATCGATAGTCATTAATTAACTACATACCTATTGATAAGTCAATACAGGAAGTGGAATTAAGTAGTCCTCATATTTTTTCTTTTTTCATGTCTCATTATTTGGTGAACCACAAAATCACTAGGAAAGCAATGCTCCTCCTAACCTATGAGACCAACCATATCACTACATCTCCCCCTAAGCCTACTTCACACCTAGAATAGTTACAGAACACTAATAAGTTCAAATTGATCTTTTAATGACCATTTAATCATAACCACACTTGGTCAAAATTTCAGAATCTAAGCATTCAAGCCTTGGATGGACTCCACTAGCCAACCAACCCTATAATCCTTGCATAACAATAATCTTTTAGACTTCCACACTATTCTCCCCACACTTCCTATAATGTTTGATTATTTGGTGAACCACAAAATCACTAGGAAAGCAATGCTCCTCCTAACCTATGAGACCAACCATATCACTACATCTCCCCCTAAGCCTCCTTCACACCTAGAATAGTTCTAGAACACTAACAAGTTCAAACTGATCTTTTAATGACCATTTAATCATAACCACACTTGGTCAAAATTTCAGAATCTAAGCATTCAAGCCTTGGATGGACTCCACTAGCCAACCAATGCTATAATCCTTTCATAACAATAATCTTTTTAGACCTCCACACTGTTCTCCCCACACTTCCTATGTGTAAATGTATTGATGTATATGTGTATTTTTATGGTTGATATGTCCATGTTATTTTTGTTCCTATTATGTTGGTTATATGTATATTGTATTTCAGTAGCTATGTATAGCTCTCAGCATGTTTTTACTTGTATATGAATGGATAATGTTTCTATGACCTAATAGAGCTGAAAATTCACATGAGGTAGCAATGCTTCACAACAATTCTTAGATTAGTATGACATTCGTACACTTAATTATGTTGTTTACACCTGTAGGTTACATGTCGATGATATATTTGACGAAATGCTTGTCATGGATAGCAGGGGTCTAGTTATGGTCTTGTTCATCTTATTTCTTTTGCACCATTGGTTCCCTATAATTTTACTGATCTTAAGCTGTCACTCCATTCTAGGCACTAACCTAGGCTATGGTTCCAAAAAAGTGGCTTAAATTCCAGGGTTGCTCACACAGAACTGTGAATTTTTCTCTCTTATCGCTGGCATGCAAGCCTGTGAGAGATAATTTAGGTTGTTGGTTGTTCCCTTTCCCATAGCATGAGAGTGACTATGGCCTAAGAGATCCATAACAATAGTGGGTGCTAGGGACAAGCTATCTAAGTGGTTGCCATGTCTCCTGAGGATTTTGAAGCTTATGTGCATGCATTGTTTCTTGGTTACGTTAATGTTGTTGGTTATGTGGTGAAAATTTAATACTTTAGCATGTTTATCGCTGGCTAGAACACTATCATTTTGATAATCACTATCGGGGATTTTATAAAGTTGTTCCCTATAGAAACAAACTCCTTTTTTTTAGGGTTTTCTATATTATGTTGAGTTGTATTTAATACTAGAGTCTCATATTACTTGCTAACCTATTCAATTCATTGCACTATGTCTCTTTCAAAAGCCAAATTGGTCAAATAATAGATAATTACATTTATCCTTATAGCTATTTTAGTATATTCTAATGGAGACTAGGGATTGATTTTAGATTTCTATTTAGTTAATTTGGCCTAGATACTAGCCCTCTACAAGATGCACAATCATCTACAATTGGTTCTAAGGGCACAGTTTTAGTTTTAAATTCCAGAAATTATATCTCATTCTTGTTTACTTTATGAGGAACTAGGGACTGAACCTAGGTTGTCAAGTCGGTTGAATTGGCCTAGGAACTAACCCTAGGCCCTTACTAAAGAGGAAATAAAGAAGCAAACTATTTACTTTAATTACCATCAATGTTATATAAAGACAATAACAATCCTTGCATTCCTTTTTCTAAGAAAATAAAAACAAACAGTACCAATCTCTTTACCAAATAATATCATCGATACTCATTAATTAACTACATACTTATTGATAAGTCAATACAGGAAGTGGAATTAAGTACTCCTCATATTTTTTCTTTTTTCATGTCTCATTATTTGGTGAACCACAAAATCACTAGGAAAGAAATGCTCCTCCTAACCTATGAGACCAACCATATCACTACATCTCCCCCTAAGCCTCCTTCACACCTAGAATAGTTATAGAACACTAATAAGTTCAAATTGAACTTTTAATGACCATTTAATCATAACCACACTTGGTCAAAATTTCAGAATCTAAGCATTCAAGCCTTGGATGGACTCCACTAGCCAACCAACCCTATAATCCTTTCATAACAATAATATTTTAGACTTCCACACTGTTCTCCGCACACTTCCTATAATGTTTGATTATTTGGTGAACCACAAAATCACTAGGAAAGCAATGCTCCTCCTAACCTATGAGACCAACCATATCACTACATCTCCCCCTAAGCCTCCTTCACATCTAGAATAGTTCTAGAACACTAACAAGTTCAAATTGATCTTTTAATGACCATTTAATCATAACCACACTTGGTCAAAATTTCAGAATCTAAGCATTCAAGCCTTGGATGGAGTCCACTAGCCAACCAACGCTATAATCCTTTCATAACAATAATCTTTTTAGACCTCCACACTGTTCTCCCCACACTTCCTATGTGTAAATGTATTGATGTATATGTATATTTTTATGGTTGATATGTTCATGTTATTTTTGTTCCTATTATGTTGGTTATATGTATATTGTATTTCAGTAGCTATGTATAGCTCTCAGCATGTTTTTACTTGTATATGAATGGATAATGTTTCTATGACCTAATAGAGCCGAAAATTGACATGAGGTAGCAATGCTTCACAACAATTCTTAGATTAGTATGACATTCGTACACTTAATTATGTTCTTTACACCTGTAGGTTACATGTCGATAATATATTTGACGAAATGCTTGTCATGGCTAGCAGGGGTCTAGTTATGGTCTTGTTCATCTTATTTCTTTTGCACCATTAGTTCCCTATAATTTTACTGATCTTAAGCTGTCACTCCATTCTAGGCACTAACCTAGGCTATGGTTCCAAAAAAGTGGCTTAAATTCCATGGTTGCTCACACAAAACTGCGAATTTTGGTCTCTTATCGCTGGCATGCAAGCCTGTGAGAGATAATTTAGGTTGTTGGTTGTTCCCTTTCCCATAGCATGAGAGTGACTATGGCCTAAGAGATCCATAACAATAGTGGGTGCTAGGGACAAGCTATCTAAGTGGTTGCCATGTCTCCTGAGGATTTTGAAGCTTATGTACGTGCATTGTTTTTTGGTTACGTTAATGTTGTTGGTTATGTGGAGAAAATTTAATACTTTAGCATGTTTATCGCTGGCTAGAACACTATCATTTTGATAATCACTGTCAGGGATTTTCTGAAGTTGTTCCTATAGAAATAAACTCCTTTTTTTTAGGGTTTACTATATTATGTTGAGTTATATTTAATAGTAGAGTTTCATATTACTTGCTAACCTATTCAATTCATTGCGTATGTCTCTTTCAAAAGCCAAATTTGTCAAATAATAGTTAATTACATTTATCCTTATAGCTATTTTAGTATATTCTAGTGGAGACTAGGGATTGATTTTAGATTTCTATTTAGTTAATTTGGCCTAGATAGTAGCCCTCTACAAGATGCACAATCATCTACAATTGGTTCTAAGGGCACAGTTTTAGTTTTAAATTCCACAAATTATATCTCATTCTTGTTTACTTTATGAGGAACTAGGGACTGAACCTAGGTTGTCAGGTCGGTTGAATTGGCCTAGGAACTAATCTTGGGCCCTTACTAAAGAGGAAATAAAGAAGAAAACTATTTACTTTCATTACCATCAATGTTATATAAAGACTATAACAATGCGTGGATTCCTTTTTCTAAGAAAATAAAAACAAACAGTCCCAATCTCTTTACCAAATAATATCATCGATACTCGTTAGTTAACTACATACCTATTGATTAGTCAATACAGGAAGTGGAATTAAGTAGTCCTCATATTTTTTCTTTTTTCATGTTTGATTATTTGGTGAACCACAAAATCACTAGGAAAGCAATTCTCCTCCTAACCTATGAGACCAACCATATCACTACATCTCCCCCTAAGCCTCCTTCACACCTAGAATAGTTCTAGAACACTAATAAGTTCAAATTGATCTTTTAATGACCATTTAATCATAACCACACTTGGTCAAAATTTCAGAATCTAACCATTCAAGCCTTGGGTGGACTCCACTAGCCAACCAACCCTATAATCCTTTCATAACAATAATATTTTAGACTTCCACACTGTTCTCCCCACACTTCCTATCTCAGGTTCATCATTATGCTCATGGATTTCTTTTTGGATGTTTAATTTTTAAGAAGAAACTTCCACAGGTAACTGCCTATCCCATAATTGTTCAACTACCTGGGCGTGAGGCTCTCTAGCATTATTTCCCATTTATGATTTCATGGTCATGAGATAAACATTATGAAATTAGTAAATAAAAATATATGTCTATGTCAAATATTAGTTTTTCCTTTCGCATGGTCCACAAAGTAAAAAAATGTATTTTAACTGTAGTAAACTAATATTTACAATCTTACGAGGGGGCATTAGACCTAACTAATAGATGAAATGAAAAAATTCTTAAGAGGTCAATTTTTTTCAAAATCTCGTAGATATTTTTAAAGATCATAATTTTAAATGGTTTATTGCCTCAAGGGATTTTAGTGTGCTAAATCCATCTATACATTGGAAAATACATTTTAAACAATAAAAAATCACAAATTTACTAAAAATGATATTATCAAATTTCAACCAAAAATTCATTTCATCTATTAGTTAGGCTAGACCATTATTATTTATTAAAAATAAATAATATATTATTTAAATATATATAGATATAAAAAGTGTGTAAGGATATTTCAGCAATGAGATTTCATTGGGAAAGAATGTCATCTCTTGGTGTTTGGTTTTCAAAGTGATTACATTATCTTTATTTATTTAATAATAAATTGTTTACTTTACACCTCAGACCTACCTTTTATATTACAACTCAGTCTTAGCTTAGGCCCATCATGATAGCAAGAGAGTGCTACATACAACAGAGGGGTGTTGCACACTGATGTTATCCTTTTAACTACAGGCCTATTGAGAAGTTAATACAAGAAGTGGAATTAAGAAGCACTTATCTTTTCTCTATATTTGTGTTTGATTATTTGGCAAACCAAAAAACCACTCGGAAAGCAATGCTCCAAACCAATGAGACTAGTGTTATCATTGTGTCTCCCCCTCAGTCTACTTGACACCTAGAATTTTTCTAAAACAATGATCTATTGTTATAGAACAATGATCAAATCAAATTGATCTTTCAATGACCATATGATCCCAACCAAAGTTAAAATTTCATAATGCAAGCATTAAAGCCTCATATGGACTCCACTGACCAACCAACTATGGACTCCTTTAATAACAATAATCTTTTAGACTTCGAGAGTCTTATTGCCACCCTTCCTACCTCAAGTTCATCATTACCCTCTTGGCTTTCTTTTTCAAAGTTTTCTTTCCAAGAAGAAAGTTTGGAAGGGAACCTATCCCATAAATGTTCAACTACTTGGGAATTAGCCTCTCTAGCATTATTTCCCATTTATGATTTCATGGTCATCACATAAACATTATGAAATTAGTAAATAAAAATGTATGTCTATGTCAAATATTATTTTGGCCTTTCCCATGACGGACAAAGTAGAACAATGTCTTTTAGCCTCACTAAAACAATATTTACGAACTTACCAAGGGGAATTACATCTAACTAATAGATCAAATGAAAATTTTCCAAACAAAATTTTGCTAGTTAATTTTGTTCAAAATATCATAGACATTTTGAAAGTACTTAAATTTAAAATTTTCTAGTGCCTCAATTTTTTTAGGGTTTTGAATCTATTTGTACATTGGAAAATACATTTTAAACAATAAAAAATGACAAATCCAGCCATAAAACCATTTCAAAAATTAGTTATACTAGGCCATTACTATTTATTAAAAGTAAATAATATATTATTTAAATATATATACAAATAAAAAGTATTATTATTTATTAAAAATAAACAATATATTGTTTAAATATATATACAAATAAAAAGCATGTAAGGAGATTATTACCCATAGAGATTCACCTATACTTCTACTTTATCATGGCATCTATTAACCTGTGAATAGAATTTGTTATAATATTATGCCCTGATATTATGACTTAATAATACCACTTTTTCAAAAAATAGTAAATCATGTTTATCTGAAGTTTTCATTAATTATTGATACCACATTTTTCGAAAAACAATAAATCATGTTCATGAGAAGTTTCCATTAATTAATGAATTTAGTTAAAAGGGTAGAAATAGCATGACTGCTATTGAGAAAAATATCCACCTTTACTCTATTATTACTACTAAAAATATTTTGAAATATATTGTAGAGGTTAAATCTTTACCTTCCATTTAACAATAATAGATAGTTAAAATAAAATTCTATCCCCCTATCAAAACAAATAAGTTTCTCAATATAATTTAATTACACAACATATTTGATTTTGAATTAATTTTTGAAAATGTGTAAATATAATCATTTATTAAAATAATATAATGATATGCCGCCCTTCATGATTTTTCAACGACTCAATTTAGGTATTCAATGATTAATGAGTCTAAGAGCAAAAACAAAACCTTAGATGTTGTTAGCACATGGTTATGGAACTTGGAATGGTTAAATTCAAAAATAGAAATTATGAGCTTTGTATAAATAGGAGATTGTACAAACCCCTCATTTTGATAAAGGTTCTATATACTTTCATCAAATAAGCAGCAATTTTTATCATGAAAGTTATGATTATAGAAAATGGAAAACTAGGTTTATAAAAACCATTAAGAAATCTATATTTTACTAAGTATGTTCGTATGAAAATAATTAGAAGAAAAGTGTAATTTACTAAGACTATGGGTAGTAAAACAAAACAAAAATCTATATTTTTTTAATTGCATCCAAAGGCTCATTCTACAACCATGTATGAGGGGATGTGTAAGTATGTCATGTCTCTAAAGAATAATAATAAAAATATAATATAATTTAATACAAACAATCAAAATCCTACTCCAAAATCTTTTAATATTCCTTTTAATTAAATATTTGCACAGTGAATTTTAAAAGGAAAAACAATATGCTATAGATATATTAAAATCTTTAAAGACATATATTTCCACATCAAAATTGTAATATTTGAAAATATTAATTTGATGTAGTTTTATTATAAACTTTTTATCATACCACGTAATAAAAATCATTAAATCTAACATTAATATATTTATATTTTAATATTGATATTATAAGATTTAATAACTTTGAATTAATCATTTGATGAAAAGGTTAATCCATACCAAGTTAGGTTATGTTATGCAAACATTTATACTTGGTCAAGTTACATCAAAATAAATATTGATATTAAAATATTTATTTTTAAATATATTTATTGCCCGCATTCTTGGTTTTTCTATTGCTGCAGTGCCTTCCACCTACCTAGGTGCTCGCTTAATAGCCTCAACCTTGAAGCACTCCACTTGGAAGATCCTTTTAGAAAAGATGGAAGCACACCTTTCATCCTCGACTCACTGAACCCTCAATATGGGAAGCAAATTAGTTCTTATAAAAGCTATTCTTCAATCCTTTCCTCTTTATCTCTTTTTTATCATAGCAGCCCCCAAATGGGTTCTTCAAGAAATCAAGCTCATGCAACAATCCTTCTTATGGGGCAACTCTGGGCTTGGCCGAAAATGGGCCCTTGTTAAGTGGGACACCGTTTGCCTTCCTAGCTGTGCAGGGGGAACTGGCCTCAGGGATCCTTATCACAGCAACATGGTCATGGGGGCTCGAATTTGGTGGAGATGGCTGACTGCACCATTCACCCAATGGGCTTCCCTATGGAAGGAAAAATATGCTAATAATTGTCCAACAGAAGAGCTCGTCAAAATGTCAGAAATCAGTATAGGATCCCTAATATGGAACTGCCAAGCAGCATAGAAATTTAATCCAGCAGCATAGTTTCTGGGACGTCAAGGATGGAAACACAACTAGATTTTGGGAAGACTCCTAGCAGCAGCAACGCAAGATCAAGGATCTGATCACCCATATGCAGATCCCGGAGTAGGTTATTCAGGCCTAAGAGAAAATTTACTCATTCTGGCTTCCTTCTCCATCACAAGGTTACAGGTAATGGATTCAGGTGGACCAAATATTAAGGAATGGATCAGAACAAGCCCAACAATCTCTAACCTCAGAGCTAATGAAAAGGAAAATTAAATGCTCAACTGATAAGGAAATTCTTAAATGGGGTTACGAAGAAAAAAGCTCTTCCACCACCAAGGAAGCTTACAATTTAATAATGAAGGAGAACATGGACAAAACCCTAATATGGAGCAAAGTCTGGGACACTAACAACCAGCCAAAAATTTTCACTTTTTTATGGCTCTTAAGTCATAACAGGATCCTAACATGGGACAATCTCAGGAAAAGGAAATATCACGGGCCCTCCATGTGCCCGATCTGCAGACAAGATGAGGAAACCACAAATCACTTAATGCTCTCCTGTCCTAATGCACGTAAGCTTTGGGAAGAAGTTAGCTTTCGATGTCAGAGGGAGTGCCACATACACGAGGATATTACAGCCACTATAAGCAATTGGGATAGGAATCCTTATCAAAGCACAATCTTGAATACTCTCTGGAAACTTATTTCGGGATTTCTTATCTAGAGCATTTAGAAGGAGAGAAAAAGGAGGATCTTTAATGATCTAGCCACGCCTCTGGAACATCTGTGGAACACTATATGCCAAAACATCAAGGAAACACTTCTTCTCCAAAATTGTTCTCAGTAGGATTTTCCCTCGACTCCCCAAGAATAATTGGAACCTTCAGTGGAATCAAGAACCCAGTTCCAAAGAATCATCTCAATCTTCTAAATGTTCTCCTGAAAAATGGATCCCCCCTCCCATGCATATGTATCAGCTAAACTTCGATAGCGCCTAGAAAAGAAACCCAGGGGATGTGGGTTTCAGTGGAATCTTCAGAGATTGTAGGGGCCTTCTACTTCTTACTTCATTTGGTTCAAGAGGTTTGGACTCCAACAATTCAACGGAACTGGAAGGTCTTTGGCAAGGACTTATTCTTGCTCACAATAACGGATTCTTCCTACTTATCATAGAGGGTGACTCAGAACTCATCATACATATGATTTCCAAATTCATGCAAGGTGCCCCCTCAGATAAAGTTAGTAGTAGTTGGAGAATGGTGAAAAGGCTTGAGCTAATTGAAAAATGGCTCTCCTCTCACAGAGCAATAACCTTCAAGCACATTCGAAGGAATGGAAATAAAGTGGCTGACTTACTAGCAAACATTGGGGTTAATTGTAAACTGGAACTTCGCTCAAGTCCAATATCCAGCTTCGTCTATGAAGCTCAACTAATGGAGTTCAATAATTTGTTGAAAAATGATCTAAAATATGGAGAAGAAAACTGCCTCGATGCGGGTGATTTATGAAGTTATTAATGAAGGCCTTAATGCGAGTTGGTCCTCGGCTCTGCCAGCTGCTGGCCAGCGCATCCTCCCACAAAATCACTTGGCTCAATCTACATCAGTTCAAAGGCAATCAGATATGAAGGCTGATTCAAAGGCAGATGAAATTTAATGCTCACATTCACCAATATGTGGTTCGTGAGGTTTTAATCATGGCAATTTTGGATTTCAATCTCAGTTTATGTGCACTATTTCATTCCTATTGCAAACCTCCTACTAGTCTCCCATACATATCTTCGATTTCTAGAATTCTACATAGGCACTGGGCGACCCTTCATAATTATGTTTGGATGCCCTGCTCCGAAACTGGGTCCTGTTCCTCAAGCTTCTTGCAGATTCCTGGTGTGCTCTCTATTCCCCGGCATTGTCCTTTCAGTCTTGGCGCTTCTGTGCTTTCTCCTGGTGGACTCACCATGGGTAGGCATAGAATGAGAAGCCGTCGTGGGGGAAATAGGGGGGATCATGCAAGAACTTGGCTGGCCCCTGTTGTAGCTTAGCCTGTGCATAATGGTTCTCCGCCTTCGTCCCAACCGCCTTCTCCTGCGTCCAACCCTGTTAGAAATACCTTCCCACATAACATGTCTCAATCCACCCATTTTCAATTTCACAGCAGACTAAATCATCCCATCATTATTGCGCATATCACAATATTCTTCTCTAAAGAAGAATTCGTTGAGAGGCTTCTGGCTAGAAATTCAGGTGGGCATCCTCAAGATGCTCTCGGTGGAGCAACGGGCCCTGGTTCTTGTCAAACTTCGGTGGAGGATGGAAAGGGAGAGGGACAGGGCACTTCGCATGCTGAGGAGGGGACAACCAGCATTCGGCAGGCTCCTCAGGCAACCCACCTATGGTTAATGTGTCAGTGGCATTTGCTGCTAGCTCTAGTGGCAACAGTCCTGAGCTAGATCCTCCATGTGGCAGCGGCTTGGGAGATATGGAGTTGGCATCAATTGGCCTGATTATGCCTGCCTCATCATTAAGGAACAGATGGACCAGTGATGCCACGTGGTTGGCTACCTTTCTGCTCAGTCTCTTCGTGGGGGTTATGGGTCAGGTTTGGTCTCTACTGGTTTTCGTTGTTCAGGCTCTGTTTTGGTGGTCCTCCAAGTTGGTCCTGTGTTTTTGTAAACCGAAAGTCTATGACTATGGTTCTACTCAGGAGGTTAGGCGTTCTGACTTTTTGACTTTGTCGATAGGATTGGATTGTCTAATACCTCAAAAATTCTATCATCTTCACAGCTCCATGGATTATGAGTAAATGCCAAGCTTGGTTGGCTGGTTTTTGTCTTGTTGTAAGTGTCTTTCTCCCAAAGTTTGGGATAGTTCAGGCTTAGTCTCTCAAGAATAACACTCATATGCTACTGGCTAAGCCCTCTGCCTCTTTGTAACTATATTTTCCATGTTTACCTAATAGAATTAGTCTTTAGTTAGAAAAAAAAAATCACCTTCAGAGATGTATGGCCGAGAGCAGGAGCGTTCCAGTGATCTAGGGTTTTGGTGGAAGCCTGCAATGGCGGACTGCTTTGATCCTCTGCGCACCTGCTTATACTATCAGCTAAACAACTTCCATTCATAGATTGCGTAGCCCCGGTCTTCATGACACCCCCCAAGGGGGAGGGATCAGAGCCTCCCCCATTCAAATATGCAGAGCGGAAACAACTTGGAGAAAACGATAGACATGAGAGGAATCGAGAGGATGGCACGAACCTGAATTCTCAGGAGAGAAAAGCGGACACTGAGCATCCCAAAGTAACCTCAACCACTTGTAATCTAGTGGCAACTGAGTGACCAAAGGTAGAACTCCTGAGTCATCAAATCAATGCTAAGATACAATATATGAGAGATCATGCCTTAATAGGCAAATTTATAGGATTCTGGCTAACGAAAAAAGCATTGCGTGGTTGGATAGCAGAAAAATGGCATCCTAAAGGACATATCACTATGCAACTGGGACCTAAAGGATTCTTCACAACCATTTTTAACTGTCTCGAGGATCGAAACAATGTTCTAGATGGAGGGCCGTATTTCTTCGATGTGGTAGGACTGTACCTCAGACGCTGGGTAGAGCTCTTCAACCATGACAAAGAGGACCTCAGTTGTGCTCCAGTCTGGATAAGATTGTATTCTCTGCCTATGGAATACTTGGAAGAATCCTCCTTACAAGCTATAGGAAATGTTCTGGGCGAGTTTATTAAAGTGGCAGAGGAAACAAAACTTCAAAGAGACACCGCTTTTGCAAGAATCTGTGTATACATGCACCTCAATAAGGCTCTTCCAGATAAGGTAAGTATTAATCATGAGGATGTTGGATGGGTTTAGTTGATTGATTATGAGCACGTGCCATTTAGATGTAGAAGATGTCATGCCTTGGGACATTTATATAGGGACTGTCCTCTGTCTCAAAAACCCTCAACCCCTTCTGCTCCAGAAAAATCTGAGTCTGATGGCTTTACTAAGGTAACTAGTCATCGAAAGGGCCACAAGAAACCCATGCCTAATCCTAAATTGCCTCAGGATAGCACCTCCCAGCCCTTGAACTCCAACAGTTTTGATGCTTTTGCAAGCCATAAGGATCCCAACCTGGTAAATCCTGTGTCCACAGAGAAGGATACTCTGAATGATAAATTTTCTGCTCATTCCAAAGCAAAATCTCCTCAAGAAAATACTTTGCCCTCAAATCTTGTATTACTTAATAAGCCAGATCTCTCAGCATGGAACAGTCAAGGAATGGAGGTGGAAAGCACCCACTATGAATCCAGAACACTTACAAAATCTACTAAATATTTGGAGGAATCTCAGCAAATCGAAGAGGAACAGCAGAATATAGACATTGGCCAACTGGATCTTCTAGAACTAGAGATGTCATGCAAGACAAATAATTACGACAAGATTCCAGCCAGACAGCTAGAAAAGTTGGAAGTGATCCTGTCAAGGGCAC
This sequence comes from Pinus taeda, assembly GCA_000404065.3. NCBI lineage: Eukaryota > Viridiplantae > Streptophyta > Pinopsida > Pinales > Pinaceae > Pinus > Pinus taeda. Next base: position 41,481 of record APFE031261085.1, read on the forward strand.
AAAGACACAAATCCCTTGGTGTCCAATGAGGAGGTGTTTGGGATGGGAAACTCACATCCAAAGATAACAAAAAGCGAGGGAAGGAAAAGGACCTCCAGCGCACTATCCAAATAGGAGAAATGCTAATAGAGTCAGGAAGATACTCTAAGCTGACAAAGTACTATGATATAACCCCCCCCCCCCCC
>APFE031261085.1:45966-65191 GCA_000404065.3 Pinus taeda
GAAATAAAGTGGCTGACTTACTAGCAAACATTGGGGTTAACTGTGAACTGGAACTTCGCTCAGGTCCAATATCCAGCTTAGTCTCTGAAGCTCAACTAATGTAGTTGAATAATTTGGTGAAGAATGATCCAATGCAGGGAGAAGAAAACTACCCAGATGCAGGTGATTTACGAACTTATTAATGAAGGCCTTAATGCGAGTTGGCGCTCAGCTCTGCCACCTGATGGCCAGCGCATCCTCCAACAACATCACCTGGCTCAAGCTGGATCAATTCAAGGGCAATGAGATAGGAAGGTTGATTCAATGGCAGATGAAATTTAATGCTCACCTTCACCGAGACGTGGTTCGTGAGGTTTTAATCATGGCAATTTTGGATTTCAATCTCACTGTATGTACACTGTTTCATTACTGTTGTAGATCTCCTGCTACTCTCCCCTACAGATCTTCGATTTCCAGAATTCTGCACAGGCACCGGGTGACTCTTCGTACTTATGTTTGGATTCCCTCCTCCAAAAATGGCTCGTGTTCCTTAAGCTTATTTTAGATTCCTGGTGTGCTCTCGTTCCCCAGCATTCTCCTTTCGGTCTCGGCAGTTCTGTGCTTTCTCCTGGTGGCCTCACCATGGTTAGGCATAGAATGAGAAGCCGTCATGGGGGAAATAAGGGGGGTCATGCAAGAACTCAGTCGGTCCCTGCTATAGCTCAGCCTGTGCATAATGATTCTCCTCCTTCATCCCAACCGCCTTCTCCTACGTCCAACCCTGTTAGAAATCCCTTCTCGCATAAGACGTCTCAATCCACCCATTCTAAATTTCACAGTAGACTAAATCAGCCCATCATTAATGTGAATATGTCAATATTTTTCTCTGAAGAATATTTTGTTGAGAGGCCTCTAGCTAGAAATTTAGGTGGGCATCCTCAGGATGCTCTCGATGGAGCAACAGGCCTTCGTTGTGCACAGACTTTGGCAGAGGATGGAAAGGTGGAGGGACGGGGCGCTTCACATGCTCAAGAGGTGACACCCAACATTCAGCAGGATCATGAGGACAACCTGCCTATGGTTAATGTGTCAATGGCATTTGATGCTAGCTCTAGTGGAAACAATCCCGAGATGGATCCTCCAGGTGGGAGTGGCTTGGGAGATATGGAGTGGGATGGAGTCAGTTGGCCCGATTATGCTTTCCCGATCAACAAGGAACAAATGGAACAATGATGCCACATGGTCGCTTACCTTTCTGCTCAATCTCTTCCTGGGGGTTATGGGTCAGGTTTGGTCTCTCTTGGTTTTTGTTGTTCAGGCTCTGTTTTGGTGGTCCTACAAGCTGGTCCTGTGTTTTTGTAACCCAGAAGTCTATGACTCTGGTTCTGCTCAGGAGGTTAGGCATTATGGCTTTTTGACTTTTTCGATAGGCTTGGATTGTCTGATACCTCAAAAAGTCTATCATCTTCTCAGCTCCATGGATTATTAGTATATGCCAAGCTTGGTAGGCTGGTTTCTGTCTTATTGTAAGTGTGTTTTTCCCAAAGTTCGGGATAGTTCAGGCTTAGTCTCTCAAGAACAACACTCATATGTTACTGGCAGAGGCTTTTGCCTCTTTGTAACTATATTTTCCTTTTTTACTTACTAGAATTAGTCTTTACTTAGAAAAAAAAATCACCTTTAGAGATTCATTTAGCTCTTCGTTCATTCATTTCCCTTTCGGATCTTAGTCTAAAGAAAGCACCCATGATGTCCATCATATTCCTCTTTCGATGTCATTCTTTTCATTGATCCATTCTACGCAGTCTACCAGTATCCTTTCACCTTTCCTAGTCATGGCAGGCCAGCAAGCACCCACAAAGATAGAAAGAATTGTTGCTGCTAGGTATGGACCTTTGGTCTTGCCTATCCCTTTGAATGCCATGCCTGCAAGAGATTATCAGAAATATGTTCCTAAGTTTATTGGTACTGAAGAAGTAACAATTGAAGAGCACCTTAAGTCCTTTTATAGCTATGCTGATAACCTGGATATCAATGAAGATGATGTGTGGATGAGGGTTTTTATCCAAAGCCTGGAGGGAGAAGCTAGAAAATGGTTCAGAGAATTAACCCCTAGGTCTATAGTAGACATTGAGGCCTTAAATTATGTGTTCTTAAGGCATTGGGGGAATAAGAAAGATCTGCTCTACTATCATACTAGATTTGGGAACTTGAAAAGGGAGAATGGTGAGCTGTTGTCCAATTTCAACAAGAGATTCAACCATATGTACAACAGAATACCATATGAAGTGAAACCCACCCCTACCTCTGCTATGATCACTTATGCCAATGCCTTCGATTCTCAACTCGACCTCCTGTTAAGGGAAAGAAGATGTACTTCTGTGGGTGATATGCAAGATGCTGCCGTTGAAGTGGAATCAAACATCATAGCTACAGAGAGGCTCAGAGGTGATGTTGATAGGAGAAGACAAAGGGGTGAGCTCTCATCATACTCAGATCCTAAGATCGACAAATTGGTTAGGATGATAGAGTCATTAGCCTCTAGAGTTTCCATATTAAGAATGGACCAACATTCAGAAGAAGTAGGAGTTCCTTGTGCCTTTTCTCTTCTGAGTCCAAATCCATATATAGAAGCATAGGAGCAGCTGCAGATTTTGCAGAGAAGCAAAGATGCAAACGAATATAAAAGGGTGAAGACCCTTTTTCGGAATATAGTCATGGAAGAAGAGAAATTTGAAGAAGTGGAGGAGGTCCATGGTATGGAAGATAAGGGTAATGCCCCATTCTTAACCAAAGTTTCTTGTGAAGAAGAATTATCCAAAGGCATTGCTCATGAGTCGGTTGCACCTGCAGAAGAACAAGCTTATCAGCAAAAGAAAATAGTAGCAGGTCCCACTATCCTTGAAGACCCTGAGCTTGAAGCATCCCATCTTCCCATGACTATGCAGATCTGCAAATTCACCACCCTGCCGCTATGCCCAGCCTTCAGGAGATAATCCCTCATAGTTGCCTCCTACACAGTAAAGTAGGCCATGATTCAATGCCTAAGGATGATATTGGTATTTTCAGTCTTGATGTTCTGATGCCTGCACAGGTGGCCTCCACAAAACTTGAAAGGGCAGTTTGTCAAATGACAGAGGAAGAAGGTGCACCATTTTGGGATTCCTCCTTGGATGAGGATTGTTCTGAGAAAGAGACAGGAGAAGACGATGTCTTTGTGTCTTCCACACAAGAACACATATATTCACCATTTATATTAATTGTGCAGGCCACAAATGACACAAACAAGTACACAACAATCATTGTTATTCAGTAGGTGTACAAATTCTCCAATGAAGAACATCCAAGGAGGAGAGCATACAGAGAGGGGATGAAGAATAGATCACCTATACCTGATCAGGTCAAATGCCCTAAATGTTTTTATGTAGATGATCAAATAAATCCAATTCTTCAGCTCTTTGATGAACCAGCTGATAGGCCGGCCAAAAGGGGGAGAAACAGTTTTGGTGGCCCAATAGATGGCCACTTTTTGAAGATTCATGCTATTTAAGGTTTTTGAGTCTTAATGATTGTAAGCATGTTATTTTACAAGTTTAGCATAGAATTAATTAGACTCCATACCTAATGGAATATTAGGCAATGTTTTTATGCTTGTTCTGTACGAAGGCATCGGTTTGCAGTTCTTGAGACCTCAGAGGGAGGATCTCATCTGCGGAAGGAGCCAATGTTAGCTCCACTACATACTTCAGCATTTGGAGGACCAAATACCAACTTGGTCGTGTGTTTTTCCAAACACAGAGCTCGCAATAGTCATTTACCTTATTCTCCTTCATCTTCTGCATACTCTCTTAGTCCTCTGTATCATTGTTTTTCCTCCAAAACCCTGTACAAACTCGCTTTCCCTCAGGTTCTCAGGAAGCAATTTAAACCCATGAGACCATGATCGCATAACCCCGCCCCTCCATAACCCTTTTTTGTCTTTCATTCTATGCCATAGATCACATCCACTGGGAGATCCAACGGTATCTGCTTCCCCCTGCTGCCATAACATAGCCACATATTAACTCACAGGGAAAGTGGTTTCCTGCCGGTTCCATCTGCCACGTGTCGTGTGCCTATTACATCACTTCCCCACATATTAATATTGCCTGACCCCCGTAAGCGGTGCAGGAAATACCTCTTACCATCCACAAACCCGTTCCCCACCCGCTACCATCCTTTGTCATCCGATTGTCGTCAGATTTGTCCACTTGAGATCCGACGACACACATTTAATTGAGATGTTCCTACCCATTTCCTCCTGATTTCTCCCACTATATCATCTTTGTCGTTCATTTTTTTGATCCGACGACCGATATCTATTCTTCACTCGCTTTTACACCCGCCATGCAATCCTTACCCCTGGTCATGCCGTGCACCTGAAGGACAGAAGTGGCCATATATCAGTGTCTGGTACATTACTACTTCAACTACTGAATTTAATACATTATGTACCTGAGAAGGACGAGAAGGACGACGCCAAAGAAGAAAGTTACATTCAACAGTTAAGGAATTTCATCCTTTATGACACTTCACCTGCTCGAGGAGTACAACAGAGCATCAGAGAAGGTCAAATTCATCTATAGACACAATCAAATTGTGGTAGAGACTCCATCAGAGAGTTAAAGTGGTTGGTGGTCCATTATGACCCCTCCACATCCAAAATAACAAAATATCTTTGTAATCAAACTCTATGTATACCTAGAACACATATGTAATCTAGGATGATTGTTGATGGTTTTGGTTCTGATGTAAGGTTCAACTTCTGGAGATTGTAACTACTTTGATACTTGTAGCGTATGTTCTTCATTTTCAGCTAATACAAGCTTCTTTTACTGTTAATTGCTCACTTTCCACTTCTTCTCTGTTCTAGGTTGTGCCTGTTATGCATTTGTTCATGTGCTCTTGATATTTAGCATTTGAGGGGCTGTCATCCTACTTCCGTGTTAGAATCTTTTATGTATTATTCAATGTGTTATGTAGGTTTCTTTTTACCTAGTGCCAGAGAGTTGTCATCCTCTCTGTCCATTACGAAATAGATTTGCAGGCCTCGTTACTAGTTGCAGCCAGCCATCACATGGTCTTGTGCATCTACTGGTGTGTTCAGTTTTCTCCATGTTCACCTAATCCTCAAACTGTGACTAATTGGTGGTCTAAAACCTTGTAGTCTAGGGGTGTTCACCCATGTTTGGAGTTAAGCATAGTAGAAATGGTTATCTGGCTTGAACAACCATAATTCCTTCAATTTATTCATTTCAACATTTTGTTGAGTTTGTAATGTTCCCGAGCATCTCCGAGATACAACCTAGGAGAGTTTTTTGGGGTGATAACAGTGACAGTGACAAATGAGGTACCACCAATGAATGACGAGGGGCATTTGGTATTGCATCCGGAGGCTATCATTGATACCAAGGAGAGGTAGCTGTGGAGCAGGATAGTCCAAGAATTGTTGGTGAGGTGGAAGAATTTGTCGGATGAGGATGCCACTTCAGAGAGCAAGAAGATATTGCAACATCTATCACTTGAGCTGCTTGAGGGCAAGCAACATTTCACTTGGGGACACTATAATATTCCTAATTAGCCATGGCTAATTGGAATATTCGATTTTGCGCAAATTTTACCTTCTATAGTTAATTATAAATAAAAAAATGAGGACGGGGACATAACTCACTTTAAGAATAAAAAGTCACTTCCTAGTAGCACAACGTTGTGACTTAAGGAGGAGCCAAGAGGGCCAAAGGGGGACGTAGAAATGGGGCCCACACAGACACATGAAGGGACTGCGCAGGAGGGAAGAACACATGGCAAGAGGGGAATCATGCAGGAGGAGGTGAGCCTAGGGGTTGTGAAAGGCAAAGGCTGTAAAATAGAGAGGAGCCCCCTCATGTTGGATCATTCTGGTTATGAGCATTTGTGATAGTGATTTCGACTTAGATCACACTGGTTGTTTAGCTACTCTATAACATTGTTTAGTGCATTGAGTGTCTCCATTTAGAGATCTCTAGCAGTAGTTTCATTAGCATTTCAGTAGTAGTTTCATCAGCATTTCAGTAGCAGTTTCATCAGCGTCTTTGAGGAACTGTGCAGAACCCCAAGGGGGTCATTTTCGGGGGTCGGCCATTTCAGAAAATATTTGTGGGTCTTTCAGGGTTTTTTGAGTAGATTTCGATTCCATAGTTTTAGCCTTTTCTATAGATAAGAGCAGCCCCAAATTCTCATTCAATTTCCAGCAATAACAATAGCACCACATTTTCCGAGCAACTGGGACGTAGATCAATGTGAGGCCATTTTAGGAAAGCTTTCTGGGTTTTTCTGTATTTCTTGACTAAAGCCCAAATGTAGAGTTTTAGCTTTTTCCAAGGAGGGGAGTAGCCCCAGATCATCATTTTCTTTTCTAGCAGCAGCAACAACATCCACGCAGAGAGGCCATTCTTGTCATTCTAAGAGTATTTCTTCACTTGCCTTGTGCAAGTCAAGGTGCCATATGTCTAATCACCTCTTGTACTCATTTATTGCTCAGTATAATAAAATGGCTTAGCATTTCTCGTTGCATTTCTTGTGTATCTCCTTATATTCCTGATTTACATCTGCTTATATGATGTTCCACTATTATTTTATCACTTCTGGGTTATTATATCATTTGCACATATTTGGTTGGAGTTTTTGCTGGGGTTTGAGGATTATTTTGGGTTAGGAATATTACAGGTGAAGTGGTGCTTGTTAGACATGGCTTGGAAGTCTTTGGGTGTTTGTCCATCGGGAGCTAAGGGTCGGTGTCGCAGTAGAAAGTATGGGCATTAGGGTGGGTGAGCAGCCCCCTCTTCACATCCAAAAAGGCAGGGTAGTAAAAAAATCGATGCCCAACGTATCAACGTGGCGACTCAGGAATATCCTACAAGTACTCCTCAGAAGGTGAGGGAAATAATTCTATCTTGGGTGGCATACCTTCACCAATAGGCTGAGCTTGAAGTGTACATGGAGGATTTTCATTTACTGGTCCTTGAACTAGGCCATACCCAAGGCACGCTCACTCGGTACAAGGAAACAATGCATCTTTATTGGCTAATGAAGAGTATAGTAGCTCAAGCTATTATGAACTCTACAGGTTCCATAAAATTTTACGTGAGGTACAAGGAAATTTAGAAACAATTCAAACTTATCTAATTTCAAATTCAGTAGTAGAATATTCAACTTTGTCGGATTGAGAAGCACATTTTGCGCCTTCGTCAATCAGAATTACCAAGTTCCAGCGCTAAGGACCGAGGCATGATGGATTATAATGTTTTTCGACGACCAATAGACCTAGTTTACCACTAGGTGGGTTGATGCCACAAAACGTCTTTCATGGATGTAACCTACTTTTGCAAATGAATGAAAGAAAGGTCCTACTCAGCTTACAAAAAAAATGTATAGTAAATTTTAAAAGGAAAGCTAATCTCCTATGGATATATTAAAATCTTTAAAGACATAAATATTTCCATGCCAAAGTTGTAATATTCAAAAACATTAATTTGCTATAGTTTTATTATAAATTTGTTATCATACCATGTAAAAAAATCATTACACCTAATATTAATATTAATTATTAACTCTAATATTAATAATATTACATTTAATAACTTTGAATTAATAATTTGAGGAAAAGTTTTAGTCTCAAGGGATTCGATGTGTCTGGCCCATGATCCATACAATCTAGATGGATCTAGTAGCTCTCAACCCAATATGGAAAAGATCTCTTGTCATGTATGTTATGTAAACATTTATACTTGGTCAAGTTACATCAAAATGAAAATAGTAATAATAGTATTGTATTCAAATAAAAGTTATATATTATGATTTTTTATTAATATGTGACGGTTAATGTAAATTTGACTTTGTATTTGAGGTCCACTTTCATGTGAACATGTGGTATTGATCCATGGTATACATGTGAAATTTAGCCTATTTAAAGGTGGAATTAAGTTAGCCTAGATCGATGTTAACTTCGGATCTATCAAGCCAGTATTTATTCTTGGCCAAGTTACATCAAGATGAAAATAATAATAATAATATTGTACTGAAATAAAAGTTATATAGTATTATTTTTATTATATTTGATTGTTAGTTAAAGTAAAATTGACTTTGTCAAGATACTCGTGGTTTTTTAGCTCTAGGTTTATGTGAATATACGGTTTTGACCCATGGTATTCTTGTGAAATTTAGCCTATTTGAAAGTGGAAATAGCTAACTGAGCTTCATCATAACTACAGATCTACCAAATCTCAAGAGGAATCAAATCTCTTGAAATACAAAAAGATTTAATAGCTCTTCCGTGTAGATCCAGAATTAAAATGTATCTAGAACGGTAGATACATAATGGATATCTAACCGCCGAGATGGAGTGTGAGAAATTCTTCAAGATATAAGTTTATAAATTGCTTAATATATTACGGAGTGTGAGAAATTCTTCAAGATATAAGTTGCTAAGTTGCTTAATATAGTACAAGAAAGACTAAGAATAATTGCTTGAGATAGCGGGAAATGAAACATTCCATGAAAATTAAATTTCGTTCAATCTTTTTATATACTCTCAACTTTGTTTCTTTTCAAATAAATATATAATTTAAAATAAAACTATCTGGTCTGGTTATATTTTCAGCTGTTAATTAGATTTGGATATTTTTTATATTTTTATTTAAATGTTATTTTACTTTCTAGACAATTCTGTACTTCAACAATTTTTCCTGGTTGAAATGAAAATAACAATATTATAGTTAGCATTGTTCAATGTATAAAATGATGATTGTGTCTAGCACTATTAAAAAAAATGTCATAATATCCCATCTTAAAAGGTCGACGATTTAACTTAATTAAATCAATCAAGTTACCCAAAAAAAAATGTCGTAATATCCCATCTTAAAAGGTAGACGATTTAACTTAATTAAATCAATCAAGTTACCCAAAATGAAAAAAGAAAATAAAAACTTAAAATTAAAATTAATCATTTATTATTTAATGTTTTTAACTGCATTTTTTTTCGTTAGGTATATTATTCGGCAACTTCTTACTGTATCCATGTCTAAGTTTGAAGCAAGGCGCATTTCATCTAATCAGTGACCTTTTTCAATATTTTTTTCTTTAGCTATATTATTCGGCAACTTCTTACTGTATCCATGTCTAAGTTTGAAGCACTGCGCATTCCATCTAACCAGTGACCTTTTTCAATCTATAACCCTCGCTGCCCGATAACTTTCTGAGTTTACTAAAATCCGTGGGAGTGCAAACTACAGGCACGGTCGTGAGGTTTACGGGAAAAGCCGAGATTGTGATCCTAATCGCTAACACGTAACAGAAAGAAGAGGAAAAACACGCATGAAAATTAGGATTAAAGCATTTTGTGTTTAATGAGGGAGGTGAATTGAATTCTCGGTTTTCTCAGCAGAACACCAGTCGTAGAACATTGGTCGTAAAAGAGTGAAGCGATTATTATTGTGTTGGTGGCAGAGGTGGGTAGCACCAACTGGACTTCTGCCATGCAGGAAGATCAGGTTTAGAACTATGACTCTGTCATTTCTCGATTCCACTTTATTTTAGGTGATGTTAAGAATGTGGTTTGATGGTTAGTTCTTTAAAAGTTTTATGGTCCAATTTTGGTGAAGATTATGTAGGCAGATGTGATCTGATGATTAGGTCCTTACATTTCTTATGGGAAGATTATGTAGGCATATGTGGTCCTCAGAGTTCTTATGGCCCAATGCTAGAAAGAACTATATATCCCGGGAAACTGCTCCAAACATCTTATAATTTTTTTTTATCAAAATCCTCTGAGAAAGAATATTAAGAATGTGAAAATCCTTCTTGTGATAGTCATATCTAGGAAACAAAGGAAGGCTCGGACTTTTCATCTTATAAAATGGAAAATTCATATTTAATCGGATTTTAAATGTTCAAAATATATTTAGTCGTATGCAAAGTAGGAGTTGAAATCTGAGAGCCAAATTGAAGTGTTTCATCTCACAGTTAATGAAAGTTCGCATGGGTCAACATTATTATTATTGCATGCTCAGAGCTTTGTTGAGTCTGTTTACTTGTGATTCGAAATCATAACACAACTGAATAATAGGTGAGATTTAAATGGCATAATCCCAGTTTAAATAGCATCACGGTCCATATCACCTGTTAGTCGAATTTGTTTACTTGTGATTCGAAATCATAACCTAACTTAAATGATTGCCCAATTTCTAGGTTGAAATACAACTCAATGTTTCAAATAATAGTTGAGGTTTAATAGGCATAATCCCAGTTTTAATAACATCACGGAAAACTTATCATATTTAAAATTATTTGTTACTACTTATTTGTGTTTTCCAATTACAAAATTATTTCTTAACATAAAAATTTTTAATTTCCAAATTTTGAATCTACTATTTTATTTATAATTTCCAAAATAATATTTGATAGAGAAAGAAATATTATTACTAGTGATATTAATTTTTAATATAATTTTTGTTTTGTTAAACTAAATTATGTTGATATTAATTTTTAATATAATTTTTATTTTGTTAAAGTAAATTATGTTTATACAACTGAATGTTTCTGCGGTGAGCTCTTCGTTTCTTCGGTGAGCTCTGCGGTGATTGCGGTGATTTTTCTTCGGTGATTGCGGTTTCTTCGGTGACTTCGTCTGCCGTTATTCCTCTCTTAACGCAGTTTTTCCTCACGAGAGATTTTTCTGAACGCAGCTTCTGGCTGCGATAGGTTTCTTCTTGCTGGTTATCTCACCGTGAACGCAGCTTCACATAGATCTAGATTTATTTCTGAACGCAGATCTAGATTTATTTCTGAACGCAGCTTCTGAACGCAGATCTAGATATATACATAGATCTAGATTTATTTCTGAACGCAGCTTCTTGCTGCGATAGGTTTCTTCGGATTTCCCTTTGTGAACCCAACTTCTGGCTGCCATAGGTTTTTTCTCGCTGTGATAGATTTAATATTCTGGGCTATCTCTTTGCGGCTGGGTTCTAATCCTCTATAGCTAGATCTAGATCTAATATTTTCCGACTAGATCTAGACCTAATCTTTTGTCTTTTTCCTCTACGGCTCGGTTCTACAAGGAAGTAAAATATGGCTCCCATCTTCGCGAAAGTAGTAGCGGGCTTAGTGCCGTCAGCTCCTGGAGGGCAAGCTCCTGCCCATATTGTCAGTGAAGCCCCAGCGCCAACTGTCCAGGTGGTCCAAGCCTCACTCGATGAGGAATTGAAGTTTTCTGAAAGTGCCCTAATTAGTGGGTTGAATGGTTTTTGGCCGCGACTAACAGCTCTCAACAATTGGATCTCCGAGGTATGGAAGCCTGTAATTTCTGATGACATTAATATCTACCCCTGTGCTAGGGGTTTCTTTATAGTAAATTTTGAAAATCCTGAAAGCACACAATGTATTATGGATTCCGGCCCTTGGTTTTGGGAAAAATCAGGCTTATTCATGAAGCCATGGAACCCATCATTCGATCCCTCAACAGCAGTGATAACCTCAGCACCAGTTTGGGTGAAATTGCGAAGCCTGCCGTTGCATCTCTGGAATCTATCCTCGCTAAAAGCCATTGGAAATGCAATTGGGAAATTTTACTGCAGGTGTCCAGAAACAGAGGAATATGCTAGAACCACCTATGCACGCATTTGTGTGGAAATGGACTTCAGTGCCAGATTCCCAGCAGAAATAAACATAACAAGTAAAGATTATGTGTGGAACCAGAAACTCGATTATGAAAGTGTCCTCTTCCGATGTCGATCATGCTTTGAGACATCTAGCCAAAAATTGCCCAAAAACCTCCCAGAAAAATCCTGGTAAAAAAAGCCACCACAGATCTACTTGGTGGGAAGGAGCACAAAAAGAACACTACACTATCATCAAAGAAGAATACTCTAGAGAAAACTCTGAATCACAAGAAATTGGGCAAGACTGAAACAACTCTCAAGACAAGCATGGAGAAAGCCTTGCCCAACAACAAAAAAGTACACTCGACAACCCCTCAAGTGTCAACAGTTATGAGGATTCGATTATCGTGCAAAATAAATCTTCATTTGACAACAAAGCAGATCTCCTAGACCAAACCTCTTCTCCGACTATCTTCAAAAGGACGAACACAATTGATAGCGAAGCTAAGACACCATTGTTTCAAGAACGAGAAGAGATGAAGGATATGCAAGATAAAGGAAGTTGGAAGACCGTACAGAAAAAAAGAAGAGCTACAACACCAATCTCGCCAAGAAAGACAAGGAGTGAGGCAATTAAAAATTAAAAAGATTATAGGTCCGATAGACCAATTTGGTCTAAGTGGACGGTAACCACCATCATCATCATATTATAATCTAAAACTTTTAGTATTAATAGTTTTGCATTCATTGTCATTTTGTTAAAAAATAATGATATTTATATTTATAGATTTAGAAAAAGTTTAATCGGAATATTTTTATATTTTAATAAATTGTTGTTTAATTTTTTTCAACATTATGTGTGGCGCAAATCCACAAACAGTTTTCATCAAATATTCTTTAACAATATAATTTAAAATTTTAATAATTAAATCTTATTATTTTATTTAATATTTAGATATAAATAGTAATATGAAAATATCTAAATGTATTTTTATCATTTATATTTTGACTCTTAAATAATTAAAATAATAATATATTTAGGCCGATAGGCCTTTCTTTTGAAAGGGACCTTCGTCGTCCCTTTCATTCCCATATTGACACGTGGCGTGAGATTCTTTTCATTCATATTGACACGTCGCGACCGGTTTTTGCGGTTCTGTGCGGTTGAGGATTATGATATTTAGGCCGATATCGTATTCTCGCGTTCTGACTTTATTGTTTTTTTCGTTTTATTTTTTTTTTCTTTTTTATTTCGTGAATGACCTGGGTGAATGAATGACAGGAATCCTGAGAATTCGAATGACAAACGGAACAGCGTGGTGCTGGAGAGGGCGCGCAGGATTGCACAGTTGAAGACGCAAGAGATTCCGCTCAAGAATTGGGTTCCGTGGCGGTTTACAGGTAACGATCAGGGTATTTTCCGTTTTTCTCAGGTTGAAAATGATGCTGTGAATGCCACAGAATAAGCAGGGCAGTGTGCATGTTTTTGGTTAGGGTTTTACTCTACTTACGAGAGTAATAGTTTTTAAAATTTAGGAACGAGAGTAATAGTTTTTAAAATTTAGGAACGATCCTCAGAATCTGTAATAGATACTTGTGACAGCTTCGGCTCAAGGGTTTCACCTCCCGAGCTTTTGACTCTGGGGTTTCATTTGGCTGTCTTTGGCTTGCAATTCCACTGCCCACCATCTTTGCAGCCCAGTTGTAACCTTTGCAGATACATGCAAGTTGTATGCCATGAAATATATATACAGGTGCATGTGAATCTCCATAGGTACAGACACATGTCCGGACCATCTTTGCAGCCCAGTTGTAACCTTTGCAGATACATGCAGGTTGTATGCCATGGAATATATATACAGGTGCATGTGAATCTCCATAGGTACAGACACATGTCCGGACTACCGCTCCAGTTTTCGTTTGCAATTCTATCTACTGGTGAGCACTTCGGCTGAAGGGTTTCACCTACCGAGATTTCGACTCTGGGGTTTAATCTGGCGGACCTTGGCATGCAATTCTCTCGGCCATCATCTTTGTAGCCGAGTTGTGCCCTACACCGGTAAATCTAGACTTTAAACGGTTTTTTTTTTTAAGCTTTCTATTTCATTTGCCCCAGGGTTTCATTTTCCTCTTAAAACAGTTCTTTTAAAATCGATACATCAGTTATAATATAATTATCTGTTGGTAAAACTGCAATTTTCTATGTCATAGATTATCCCGGTTTAATTATTATTTTGAACGGGGCTGGATGGAATCTGAATTGACAGGCAATGGTCACCAAATTCTCTGCCATCTCAACCAGGAAATTACCAAATGCTCTGCGAATCCTAACCAGCGAGAAGACTATGGTAGCCATGAGCGATTATGGAGAGTACCGCCGCATGGTCAAGAAACTGATACTTACAAACCTTCTGGGAGCTGCAGCTCAGGTAATCAGTGTTTAATATAAATTGGTTTTAAATCTATATAATCAGAGACGACCAAGGGGCGGAAGAATGACACATTTAATAGATCATAGTTGAATCGCCATAATAATCAAATCCAATGGCTTCTACAGCTTTGCAGGGCATTGTTCAGGTTTAGTTGGGTAATATTAGATCTGTTTGTTGATGACAGAAACAGAAGAGCATCCATTCCCTTCGAGAAAGTATGTTGCAGAGCATAATGGATAACATACATTCCCAGTCAGTATCTGCGGAAGGTGTGAACCTCAGGCAAATTTTCATCAATGAACTGTTTACATTTGCTCTGAAAGCAGTGAGCACTAAGTAGTATTAGAGTCTCGCTAACCTTTGTGGTCTATTTTTTCTCCCTCAATCTGCTTGTTCGGAAGTCTACATAATGAACAATATTGGCTTCTGTTTCCGAGAACAAGGTCATAGGCCGGGACATCGAATCCATATACGTTGAAGAGATAGGCAGTAATTTGTCTAAATGGGAAATCTACGAGATATTGGTAGCTGATCCCATGAAAGGTGCCATTGAAGTGGATTGGAGGGATTTCTTTCCTTATTTGAGGTGGGTTCCTTACCAGCACGTGGAAGAGAACATGAAACGAATGGACAGGAGAAGAAACGCTGTGCTCAGAGCTCTGATTGAAGACCAAAAGAAGCTCCTTGCTTTTGGAAAGGTATAATTTATCCCATAAATTCCAGTTCTTTTGAATTCTTCTAAGGAAATCAAATCTGATTCTACGTTTACTGCATCAGGAACCCAACTGTTATCTAGATATATTGTTGAAGGAAGCGCCACAGTTGACCCAAAAACAATTGGAGATGTCGATATGGGAGCCAATCATCGAGGCCTCTGACACAACTCTCATCACTGTGGAGTGGGCAATGTTCGAGCTCTCAAAGAATCCTCATTCTCAGGTATTAAAGCGCATATATATGAATGAGAAATACTTCTTACATCACAGGAGAAACATACATAGAAGTAAAATGAGAAAATGTTTTTATCCTTCATCCTTGGCTTGGTGTATTTTCTGAAAACCTCCTGGGAAAGGAGGACAGAGAACTCACAAAACCTCATTGGAAAGGGAAAGGACGACAGAGCACTCTGAGATGAGTCAATCAGGATTGGATTTACAGTTTCCAATTTTATTGGTGGAATGAAAATAATGTAATTATCTTCAGGAGATAAGATGAAAGGATAAAAAAATAGTAAAGTACTATATTATATATGCTGTTTTTAGACTCTAATTATTGTTGGAGTTGTTAGTTAAGAGATTTAGGAACTTTTTCCAAAAAAATTACTCTGTATTCCTTGCTAGAACTCAAAAACTAAAAGGACTTCTTCTTTTTTTTAATTGGGTTAGTTTTATGAAAATAATGTGATATTCGATAGATAAGATATGATAATAAAATATAGTAATTTAATATTAACTTACTATATAGTTTTTAATATTTTTCATCTTTTATCACTGTAGTTTTAGACTTCATTAATTATTCAAGTTATTATTAACGAATTTGGGAATTTTTTTATGGTTATATTTTCTATTTTTTATAATTGTATTTTTAGATCCTAATTATTATTTAAGATATTATTAAGGAATTTAGAAATTTTTTGTTGGAATTAGGTTAGATCAAAATCCACAGGGATTAGTCTCTACTACAATAACAAGAGTTAGGATCTACTAGATGAACTACAAACCTGTCACTTTGATACCACTTGTTGGAATTATGTTTGCCATTAGACCAAAACCTACAAGCATTATCTCCACTACAATCGCCAAAATTAAGATCCATAAGAGATGGTTAGTCTATATCATAAAACACAAAAGAAAACTAAACCCAATATCCAACATTTTTTTCCCTGCAAAATTACTCTACAACCTGTTGGAACTAACTGAAAATTACTTTGAGTAATTTAATGGAAATTATGTTTTTTTTAATTAATATTTTTTTTTGAAAGTTGTAGTGTTATTAAGTTAATTTAAATTTTTATGATGATTATTTTAAAATATATAAAAAATCAATTTAATAATAACTTTATTTAGAAAATTGAATCTTCTTATAATAACTTTTTAAGAAAAAGAAGCCCAACAAATTGTAATTATTGAGCAGAAACCATGGGTTTGGATGCCTGCCAATTTAAATGGGTGAGTTTCGATAATATCCAGTTAGGATTAGAAATGGGATAAAACAAAGATACTTGGAAAGATTCTTTGCATTGGTGTTTCTGAGAGTCAATATAAGAGAAAAATAGTCTGAGCTGTTGTCATTGATAATAATTCTTCTGTGTGACTAAACTAGAAACAGAGCATGCTGTCTCACATTAATCTACCAGCAGTATTCTATGTGGTATTTCTGTTTGCAGATCTGTGCTGGTCTGTACATGTAGTAGCCAGGGGTCACCTTGCGTTTGAAGTGAGTTCATTCTGTTTCTGTGCCTTGTAAAAACCTATTTTTCAGTTTGCAGAAGGATACAAAAAGCCCTAACTCCTTGTGCAAAAGAAGATGTGGCTTTTTTGCTCTTAAAATTAAAGATTGGTTTGTCATAAGCCTATCTCAAATATCTCAATATTGTGCAATGAAGAACATTAAAGTTAGGTTTGTAATGAGGTCATCTCCACTTTCTCCATACTGGGCAATGAAGAACATTGTTCATTTTTTTTTAAATCTGTTGGAAACCAATTTTAAAACCAGAAGAGCATTGTTGGTTTCCTGGATTGAGTAACGAAGAGAAAGAGAGGAGGGCTTCAGAACTGGACAAGGCTTTGCTGGAAGCGTCTCTGCAACAGCCAGATGATGAACTCGATGAAGAAGAAGAAGAGGTCAGGGAAGAGGACCAGAAGTCGTTGGCTGTCGGAATCGTTGGAGCTCCAAACGCCGGGAAATCGACATTGACGAATTATCTGGTCAGTATCCAATTTTTGATCTGTTTTTCATTTTATGGTTTATCTTCCAAAAATATGTTTATTATTACTAGCAAAGCAAGTTATCCCAGCTTTTGATCTGATTTTCATTTTATGATTTATCTTCCAAGGATATTTTGCAAGTTAGATTGAGATCAAGAACAGCAGTAAATATGAGGCCCTTTGGAAACTGAACTAAAACTATCTAGACTCGTAACAGATAACTAAGTAGATATTGAGCCAAATAACCAATTCCAAGTGAACTCCAATGATTAGTTAATGAAGCTAAGTGATTGTTTATTGATCCAATGGTTTTGAGTGAGCCTTGCAGTGCTTCAGGTTGTGAATGCAACTAGTCAATGTTTTAATTCATCCACACCAAAAAGCATAACAAGTTGGAGCTTGGGGGACTGGACAAGCAAGTCTTCATTTACTGCCACCTTCAGCTGGCCACAAAACCATTGCAACCAAAGCATATGGATCCAATTGTATTGGATCAGATTGATTAGGAATTTGATTGGGTTGTAAAGGATGAATTTCTTGATGATTTGGGCTAGCTTGGCACAGGGGCTGATGATCTCTCTGTCACACTGGTATTTTAGACCCTTGATTAACTGACAGCTCCACATCTGCATGAGATAATTAGACTAGGAGTGGCTAGCGCTTAGGTGCTAGCTCTTCAAGGGCATATACGAGGCATACTGATAGGTGAGATTTGAGATTGGAGACAAATTTTGAGTGCCAAATTTTATTAGCATATTTGATGAGATGTACTTATGGATGCACCTTTTATAGATTTGTGGATGGAATCTAATTATTAATTGTTCTGCACAAAATTATCGTTTTGTTGAGTTGCTGAGATTTGCCAGTCTCATAACTTTGCTTTTTAGTTGGCCAAGGCATTGCCAGTAGGATCTTTGGAACAACTGGATGAGGACTCTGAAAAAAAGGGGAATTCACTGAAGAGGAATGAAAGTCACTCATGGTGGGGGAATTATTGGAGTTGCCAATGCTGGGAAATTGTCTTCGACAAATTATATGGCTAATCTTTTGTTTTCATTTTATTAATTAGTTTATTAATTGAAGAATCTGAATTTAAAGGATGCTACCAGGGCTGAGAACCTGGAATAGCAAATGAAATGGAATTTTAAAAACTTGCTATGTTTTGGCTTTTTCCATGTAACGTACAAAAGAATGAAGATTAATGCACCAATGTCGGTTTCTTTTAATATTATAGTACACCTTTTACATCACACATTTTTAGAGGAATCAGCAGAAACAGGAAAATGGACATCATGATGAAAATCCAGTTCACACAATTTTCCCTGCAAAACTATTGCAGAGATCATTCCATAAAGAACTTCAGAAAATTGAACAGGCCCTTATTGGATAATATGAGTTACTTTATGGATGATATATATGAGTATCATCCTCTGCAGGTCTAAAACTTGAGAATGAACCAGAAGACAAATTTGAAGCTGAAGCACCAAATAGATCAAAGATGCCCAAGGCTGGAGATGAAAGAAAACATCTGGAATCAGCAGTCAACCTAAGAAAGGCTCTGGTTTTCATAACGATCCCAAGAAGAACTCCAACACCGAGCCCAAAAAGACCACGATCGGCAACACCCCACTGGTTGAGTCGCGGAATAATTCTCATACCCACAAGATCAACAGTCACAACCACCACCACAACAACAATGGCCGCAGCACAGAGCAGCTTTTAGGCAAAGTTGCAGCAATGAAGGAAGAGAAGGGCATGTCTGTTTAGTCAAAGGTAAGTTGTTATTCACTGGTACCCCATCAATACAGCCCTATCATAATTCATGGTTAATACTTTATTTTTAGATTTTCAGAAAATTAACCGAAGAATTACCCTTAAGAAAGGGGCAAAACGTCTTAAACTCCTGACAGACAATTTTACTGGAATGTTTGGCGAACGCCATTATTTCATTTAAAAATGCTTCTTTATTTGAAAATTTTATAATGAATACCAGCAACTTAAAAATTGGAAGATCAAAATTTGAACCAGAGAACATATTTCCAGATTTCCAGTGCTTAACAGTTCATCAAATTTGTATCGAAATTGTTGTCCGAATTATATATTATGTTATGAAATTTCGTTCACAGCTACTATCCTCACAGAATTTCTATAGATTTCTGCGTCCTCATTCATCGTTATCTTATTTAAAAAAAGCAGCAGAGACCCGGCACAA
>APFE031261087.1:0-14952 GCA_000404065.3 Pinus taeda
ATCTTGCCTCTTCTTTCGCGTAATTCATTTCGTGTGAATTAGAAATATAATATCACATGTAAGCCTTTAATATTTTTTCAAGAATCATAACACAAAAAGCCAAATTTTCTTTTATATTAATAGAAATGGATATTTACACTGTCATATGTCACATCACTTCACCCACTTTGTCTTGTTAGGGGAAACTTAATATTAAATTAAAAAGGTCATAATATAAATTTATCAAGGCTTATTACAATTTAGTTTTGTAATTAGATGAAACATAGGCACCTCTAAAACGACATCTTTAGCATGTTCAAAAGAGAAAGTTGTATATTTTTAAAAAGAATTGTGTTTGTTTCGAAAATTAATTTATTAAATTAAAAACAAATATAAATTAAAGGGTAAAAATAATTTAAGACATATCCAATACCAACTAAGAGGAAGGGTGGCACACCATTTTGTAGGAATGATACCTCCAACAAGAGATCTAGGAGAAGAAAATGGTCAAAATATATTTCTCAGAATTACAGCAAGGAAGAGCCTAAAAGGTATGATCAACATATGTATTTTAGAGTTCCTTTCAATTATGAACAAACAGGGTATGATCCACATATGCATTGTAGAGTTCCATTCAATTATGAACAAACTAGAAATTTTAGGAAGAAATTATGGCATCAAAAACCATGTACATTTTGTCGTTTGAATAATCATATTGCTTCCAAGTGTTCGAAAACAATGGAAACTGGGAAGGAGCCAAGACATGAAGACCCTTTTCCACATTAAGGGAAAAGAAAGGCCGAGAAATTATGTATAAATAAGATCCAATGCAAGCTTTGTAACAAGGATGGGCATCATAGAGCCATGTGTTGAGATATCCACTCAAATATGTACCCCAAGAAGCTACAACCCAAATTGGAAACCTTTTCAAGTAGCTTGTCAAGGCCACCATTGTAAATCGCATGTTCCGAAATTATTTGTAAAAGTGATGAATTTGTAACATCACATGTGTATGCAACATAGTGATATTTAGGCCTTTTAGCTAGATAGCATGGGATATGATTTATGTTGTAAATCAATGTAAACTTGACCATGAGTGTGTTATAAACTCTTGGAAAATATGGATTTGTTGGTTCCTTTTAGTTGACATGTATCTATAGCTACAATTTTTCATATGGCTACAGGTATTGATTTCATAATTCCAATTTCCAATGTACAATGGTGAAGGAAAGGGAAGGTGGACTCTCAGAGGCATATGTTATACAGATGGAGATTGTAACCATGTTTCTGATTTACAGGACCAAAAGCTCCTTAGTGGGGAGAAATAATCAAAATGGATCCCTAGTGGCTCAGTAATAAAAGTGCTAAAATTATTTTGAAACTGGAATCAAATCAAAGAACTCGTCATCTTGATTCCAATGATGTGAACGACACCTCAATTTGATCTCGTATGCAGAAGTTATTGATAGTCAAAGATTTTGGGAAAAAAATTAAAAAGTCAAAGTCAAAGTTTGACTACAACATGGAAATCCATACAGGTGACATGGTAGGATAACGTTGCAGGAGATGATATCAGCAAGACGACATGGCAGGGCAAATAGTTATTGATGTGGCATACTATACACTGACATGGAAACCCAATTGGGCATTGACATAGAGATTGAGTTGATGTGCTAGATTGTACACTAACCTGGAAACCCAACTAGGCACTGATATGGATGATGATACAGTGATGGGAAAATAGATGGGTGCTAACTAGGCACTAACATAGCAAGGCGATGAGTAGCTGATATGGGAGTGATCCACCTTCTCTAGAGACATTTAAACTTTAGAAGTGACTTGGAATAGCTTAAAAATGAAATTCCTTGGATTGAAGTGAAAACATGATAAAATCATAGATTCCGTCGCCCTGATTTTAATGGCATGAATAGCACTCGAATTTGAGTTCGTCTACATCAGATATTTGCAATCAATGTTTTGGTCAAACTTGGCCAAGTGGTAGATTTAAGGAGGCAACAACTTCACAAGAACCCGATGGATGGAATCTGACCATTGGGAATTAATGAATTTGTTGAATGGTTATTTTTTCCAATAACAATTATTCTTGACAAAGTTAAAGGAGCCAATTTGTTTTAAGAAAACAAAAATTTTTGAAAATATATGTGGAGTAGGTTAGGCCCGCCAGACTCGCCCACCCCATCGGTCATATCACATCAAATTGTATTAAGGTTGGGGTGGGAAGAAATCAAACCCTGCCACCTTCTATCAAAGTTACAATCAGTAAACTTTGCCAATTGTCGAGCACTATGACGGTGGTAGGGCTCAAATGTGCTCGATCGAATCACCTCTTGGATGCCCTTAAACAAAACAACCAACAAAAATTAGATTGCAAATAGTTCAATATACCAAATACGCAGCAAGGTGGTGGATCAGAGGGGTTATAACCCCCGACCTCCCTGCCTCTATTCATAGCACCTTAACCAACTTGCAAATGATGATCGTTGGTAGCTTCACCCTAAAAAAAAAATATATAAACTCGACCTTCACATTCGTTGGAGGAAATGTGGCAGATCAGAGCTGAGGTGGAGGGCTTATCACTAAGTGATGGAACCATGGTCATAGTGAAATGATGAGTGAATTTCGCTGTGGAACCTAGAGCAGAGGAATTAGTTGATACCAAAAATATTACCTTAGAGGCCAGAGATGCTAGTGTCAGAATGTGACAAGCCTATAGTCATTTTGCATGTTTTCTTGCCAGTATTCCAACCATGAAGTTAGAATATCCATTTGAGGAGAAGAAATTCGAGTGTCTAGGAGCAAGGAATCTTTGGGGAATCTTATGGAATCTAAAAGATTCCCTTGGAGGCTAATTTTTTACAGTGTCGGAATGACGTCCACTTTATAGTCATTTTTTACATAATTTTGCAAGGAGTGCAAATGTGTGCTCAGAATCTTCATCCGAGAAATTAAATTTTTTGCCATCTTCATGAAGGAATCTTTGAGGGAATCTCTAAGATGCCCGATGGTCCATAACTTGAAAGTGTCAATAAGGGGCAAAGTTTATAGTCATTTGACACAATTTTGTGCCACAAATTTAGCAGTTGTGTCCATTTCAACAGTTGAGATTTTCGTCTACATAACCATGTGGTTGTTGAGTCCTGGAAGTGGATGGAAACAAGAAAGTGGATGAGGCGTGGAAGGCCTTCTCCACATCATGGATAGAATGTTAAGAAGGTCTGGAGGAAGAATAATTTCTGCAATCATTGCAACAATGGTGGTAATCAAAAAGCCACATGTTGGAGGCTCCATATACAGAAATGTCTCAAGGACAAAGTTCCCATACAAGAACCATTTGAAATGTTTTTCAACAAGTGAATTAGGTCTAGGATGATGACCCATTCACTTTCATGAGTCAAAGATTAATTTTCTAGAAATCGTAGCTTCTCATGGCCTCATTTTTGGAAATCCCGTGTTTCAATTTAAATTGAAAAATGATTGTGATTTCTGTCACATATTAAAGCGACGATGAATTTTTTGCCTTTTAATGATGGTTGGGGACTGATTTCTATTATGATGTAAATTTGATCAAAGAGTGTCTTGTAGACTCTTGGAAAGTATGGGGATGCTTGGGTCATTGTTGGTCATGTAATTGAGCATGTAATTTGCAAAGACATAATGCATGTTTGCAGAGGATGCAGGTGTCGATTCATCACTTATTGCTTCAAAGAAAAATGGTGAAGCAGAAGGAATACTGACCTATTAGGACACTTGTGGTGCATATAATGTAACACAATGGTTGTAGATTATGTTCGTCCTTTTCGAGGAAAAAAATCTCCTCAGGTGGGAGGAATGATCTAGGTTGCTCCAGACACATTCAGAATTCAAAAGTGGCTATGAATAGCTCAAAAATCAAAGTCGTCATATTGGAGTGACATGAGGACCAGATTATAGTGTTCATCACCTTGATTCCAATAGTGCGAATGTCACTCAAATCTTAGTTCATAAGCTCAAAATATTCACTGTCATTGTTCAGGAAAATCTTGGCCACGTAGTAGGTGTAAGGAGGCAACAAATTAATAGGAGCTCAATGCACGGAATATGACCATTGAGAATCAATGAATTTATCAAATGGTTAATTTTCCCAAAACCTCTTATTCTCAACAAAGTTAAAAAGATCCAATTTTCTTTAAAAAAAAATATTAAAAAAATTGGGGGGCGGGGGTCAGCACGTGGGCCTTCTAGACCCACCCACCCCACCGCTCATATCATACCAAAATTTATTAAGTATGGGGTGGCAGGGGGTCAAACAATGCCACCCTTAGTGAAAGTTCTAAAGAATATATATATTCAAAAGTAGTGGTGGGTGGGCCGCCACAGCAAAACCTACCCCCACTAACCAAATGATGCCAAATATCGAGCACTATGAGAGCAATGGGGCTCAAACCTTGCCGATCTACCTCTCGGGCTCCGTAAAACAAGGAAATCAACAATATTAAACCATCAAGATTTCAATATAACGAATACTCGCCAAGGTGGGGTGTCGACAGGGATGGAACCCCTGAGCTCCCCGCCTCTATTCTTATCACCTTAACCAACTTACCAATGACGCTTGTTGGTAACTCCACCCTCAAAACAAATATATAAACTCAACCTTTCAATTCAATGGGGGAAATGTGATGGATCAGAGGATAGGCAGAGTGCAGAATGCTAAGCAACAAAACCATGAACATAGTGGAACCATGAGGAAATATGGGTGTGGAACCCAAAGTAGAGGAATCAATTAATGCCAAAAATATTCCCTTAGAGGGCCAAAGAGGCTATTTTAAGAATGTGACAAGCTTATAGAGATCTTTTCACATTTTATCACCAAGAATTGAATTGAAAAATCATAATATCCATCTAAGCAGCAAAAATTCAGGTGTCTAGCATCAAGGAATCTTTGGATAATCTTGTGGAATATAAAAGATTCCCATGGCAATGTTTTTTGAAAATTTCAGAATCATGCCCACTTTCTAGTCATTTTTCATATAATTTCAGAGTGAACAGAATAGCATGCTTTGAATGTGCATCCGAGCAACATATTTTTCGACCATCTTCGGGAAGAAACCATTGAGGGAATCTTCAGGATGGCCAAGGGTCCAAAATTTGATGGTGTTATGTCCCTATGCTACTAGTGCAATCCATTATCTTTATTAGTAAAACCCCCTTATTATATTGTTCTGCTCATGTAGTCTCCATATTGCTATTATTGTGCCCCATAAAATCCCACTATTGTTATTATTATACCCTTACATTATTATTGTTACCTTGGCTCTAATTATATTAGGACCCCCTAGACTCCTATATATAGAAGGGAGGTCTTGTCATTTGTGTCATCTAAGAATTGTTCATTTGTGTAAGGTAAAGGAGGTTGCCCCCAAGAAGAGGTTTATTTATAAGGTGTTCATCTATCTTTTCTATCTTTTTGTGCATTGGTTTCATAACATTTGGTATCAGAACTTTGGATTATAGGGTTTTGCTACTCCAAAATATGTCAGCATGGAATTTTTGCTATAACTTATTTTCTACGATGTTTCATAATCTCCAAAAAAGATTCATTTGAGAATAAATTTCCCTAAATCACGTGTCTAAATTTCAAATATTGTCTCACTTTATTTTAGGAGATATAAGTCGAGGAAGTTAAGGTTTTTGTAGAGTCCCGAGTTACATTCCAAACAAGTGATCAGAGGAAAATTGTCATAAAGTTTGTTCTGAGCATCAGATTGAAATTGTGTAAGAAGTTCTGGAAATAGGGCTTCCTGTAGTTTTCTTTATATCAATTTCAGGTACTAAGGTCGAAACAGTGAGACATGGCAGGTCATACAAGCTCGCTCTATTGAACTAGTCTATAATCTGGTCACCGTGGGGGATTTTGGCATAACTCTTTCTTGGATATTCAAATTCTAGTCAGACTTGTGGGGTTAGAAAGAGAACTCAGAGGGATACCGCAAGAAGAAATTTCAGAACTTGGAGATCTGAAATTAGAGAGTTACAGTCATTTCAAGATCGAGCTCCTAAAATAAAGAAAAATCGAGATGAGGAAGTTTGATGGAAAGGATCCGGTAAATTGGATACTATAGATGGAGAAATATTTTGATCTACATGGTGTACCAATATTAAAAAAGGTATGTATTGCATCTTCATATTTAGAAAAAGATCAATTTTTATGGCATAAAGGGCTTTGTTCTCCTAAACCACTTGTTACGTGGTCAATTTTCACAGAGGAAATTATAGCACATTATGAGGATACAAATACCAACACCTTCTTTAGAGCAACACCACAACAATTGGAAGGAAAAAGAGAAAAAGGGATTTTTACAAAGTGGGAAGAAAAATTATTGACAACAAGGAAGTCTATCCCTCACAACTATAAAGATATATGTTTTGTTTCTCCTAGCCTTCCACGACCTACAAGGGTTACACAACAACAATTGAAAGAAAAAAACGAAAAAGGGCTCTCTTACAATTGTGATAAAAAATACATTAAAGGTCATAACTGTGCTGAGAAGAAATTATTTTAAATTGATTGTGGGGAGGAGCAATAAAAGGATCAATAAAATTCAAAAGGAGAGTATATACACTAGGAACTAACCCCAGAGAAAGAAGAAATGAATCCGATCACATCTTGTAAAGCATTGGAAATAATTACTACTCCTCAAAATCTTAATATAGAAGGACATATCAAGAAGAAAAATGTTCAATAAGTGAAAGACCACATCAAGAAAGAAGAAATGAATGCAACCACATCATGTAATGCAATGGTAGGAGTTACCACTCCTCAATCTATCAAGATAGAAGGACATATCAAGAAAAAAAATGTTCAAGAAGCGAAAGATCACATAGAGCATGAAGAAATGAATCTGACCATATATCGTAATGCACTAGAAGAAATTACCACTCCTAAAACACTCAATATAGAAGGAACTATCAAGAAGAAAAAGATTCAAGCAGTGAAAGATTACATTGACCATCAACAACAACTTCTCCAACTTTTAAAGGATAACGCCACTTTGGTGCAGAATCGAATGAAACAACAGGAAAATCAACATCACAATGAAATAAGTTTTGATGCAGGTGATTGGGTATTTTTATGGTTACATACATACAAACAAATGTCCCTTAAGAAAGCTATTTATGATAAGGAAACGTTGGCAATACTACACGCACTTAAGAAATGGCGACCTTACCTAATTGGAAGACACTTCAAGATAAAAACAGATCATGATAGTATTAAATACCTTTTAGAACAAAGATTATCCTCTGAAGAGTAACAAAAATGTGTCACAAAGATGTTGGGTTATGACTTTGAAATCATCTACAAAAAATGGAAGCAAAATGTTGTGGCATATGCACTCTCAAGAAAGGATGAGGATTTGGAAGCATTGTTGTGCTCAATTTCTATTATCCAACCAGATTGGATAAAAGAAACAAGGAATGAATGGAAGGACAAAGAAGTGTGGCCACTAATTTAAAAGTTGTAGAAGGTTCCAGTTAAAACCATATTGCAAAAACTTGACGAGGAAGGAAAAATCATATTGAAACCTAGAGTAGTCACAGGAAAAAGAACCTGACAGCTACGAAATCGATCAATTTTAGAGTCTCTGATCAAGTGGAAGAACTTACCCACTAAAGATTTCACATGGGAGGAAAAGAATTTTATATAGAAGCATCAAGAACTACTCAAGAAATGAGGACAACACTTTTTGAAGGAGAGGGGCATGTTAGGTCCCTATACTACTAGTGTAACACTTATTGTTATTAGTACAACCCCCTTATTATATTGTTGTTCCCATGTAGTCCCCATATTGTTATTATTGTGCCCCATAAAAGCCTGCTATTGTTATTATTGTGCCCTTACATTATTATTATTATGTCAGCTCTAATTATACTATGAACCCTTAGACTCCTATATATAGTAAGGAGGTCTTGTCATTTGTATCATCTAAGAATTGTTCATTTTTGTAATGTAAAGTAGGTTGCGTGCTTGAAGAGGCTTATTTCTAAGATGTTAATCTATCTTTTCTATCTTCTTGTTAGCTGGTTTCATAACAGATGGTGTCAACAAGTGGAAAATTTTATAGTCGTTTGACATATTTAGTCTTTTGAATGCAATTCTGCTGACATCATGGAAATAAAATATTTTGGTTAATTTTGGTAACTGAAGAGATTTGAATCAGGTAGAGACATAGGTTGTGATGTGTGCAGGTGATTGTGCTTTGTGGTCCAATGGCAGGTGACCATATGGCATAATTAGGAAAAGCCACATGGCACCCATCGAATGACCAATTAGGTATATGACCAAGCGGTTCAAATTTTTTTGGTTGGTCACCATGAAAGGCCCTACCCAACTTTTATGGTTATTATCTCAATCAACCAAAAAATGTAACATCACACAAGGACAAGAGGGGTTCAGCGTGCACGGGACGGTGAATGGTCGGCCCCAAAATACACCATGAATGAAAATAGTTTAATGACACATGTGTTATACAACAACCAGAAGTCATAACACTGGGACGATGTATAAGTTACATTTTCCAAAAAAATTGGTTAGCACTAAGAAAAATATGTAGTGGTTTATGCAGTCAACAATGGGTCCGTGAGAGTCAACCCCACACTGATCATCAACCTTTCCACCACTGGGACCTTCAAAATGGTGGTCAACAAACCTCCCAATGAATTTTCATATGAAAATGATTCAATGGTTTCAATTCTTAACGTGGAAATGTAAAATCGAGAAAAATGATTGCACTGTGTAGTGAAAGTTTTCGATAGCCGACAGTTCCGATCACATATCATAGTGAAAATAAGATATTTTAACTTGTAATTGAGGGAATCAAGCCCAAATCATGATAAATAATATTGTTATATGTGTTATGGTAGACAAGTTTCTTGTAATGGGGGTGTAGAATTATAACAAATATAATCCCCATCAAGAGGAAGCATCCAAATGGAAGAAATAATATTGGAACATGAACAATGATAGTCCTATTCCAATGAAATTTGAAATTTAATCTAATATGTATTTTTAATCCAATCACCAACAAACTAGACTTATTACAACCTCACTCATACAGACATCAGAATGCATGTAGAACACAAGATTCTTCTTTTTCTTAGCTTAGAAGTCGTGAGTGTTGAAAGTGGTCGTTATTGACGTCAAGGGTTATTCAAGCGAAAGAGGAATTTAAATAGTCAAATAACATATTATGATACATTACCAATGTTTTATGGCACTCCCTCTAATTCCATAGGAATGAAGAGATATCAAATGTTTTTCAATATGACCCAACCAAAGTAGAAGTAGGCCCCATTTGGACACCCTATATTTCAAGGCATATTTTATTCAATTACCTAGATCAAATGGTAGCATAAGGTATATGGTTAGAAATATTATTCCAATACATTTCCAATAGTATATGAAACTTTATCTAAATCCTCACGGTTTAGGAGAAATGAATGTTTTAGTATTCATTGTACATTACAACAAGATATCCCTAACCCAACATCCAAAAACCCATAAATATATGTGAGAAGGAGCATCTCTAACCACCCGACTAAATTATTTTGTTATTGTTTTAGGAGAGCCAGGGAGTGGGTCCGAAATTCATACCTCATGAACTAAGAAGAAATGAAGTGAATCTTTGTTCATGCAGTTTTCTATGGAAGGTATTTGGAACATTATTTTGAAGGTGTTTTTGCATTGATCTTGGGGAAGGTTTTTTGAATGTTTGAGCTCCTTTTTTTAGGGATGAATATTGTTATTTCGAAAGATGAGATTAAGGGAGTGACTTATGTGGTTTGAAAGTTGAGTTTCATAGGACATGCTGTATTGTTTGAAGGCCAAGTTCATGGTTGAGTTTTGTCTTTGAACATCTAGTTTGGGCTTGATTTGAAGTCCATGTTCTAGTGTATTGAAGTCTCAATTCATGTTGGAGCCAACAATTATTGTAATTTCGTGCTTATAGAGGATTGGTGTCGTCACAAGAGATTGAAATAGATTAAACATTGTTTCGCCTCTTAACGCATTACAGATGAAATAAAGGAAGTAGAATAGATTTCTCTAAATATTATTATTGGCCTCAATTCTATCATCTTATCACTTCTTCTAACAAAGATAAATCTTTGATGATCTCAGGAAAATATCTCTCAAACAAAAAATGAAGTCAAGAGTTTATTAATTTTAGATTATATAATGACCTAAGAGATGAACATCCTCTAGTTGTTTGCTAGAAATATTAAACATCACTAGGAAAAATGTATTCCCTCATGTTAAATATTTTCCTTGACATTATCAATGGTGTCTGAGCTCCACCTTGGTTTTTCTACTCAAAATCTCACTAAATATTTGTAAACCACCTCTAAGATGAGGTAGAATATAAAGCATAAAATGGCATTGGATGGTTAATAAATTAAGGCCCATCCATCCTCCAATTGCTTTCTAACAAATTTTAGTTTTGAATATTTTAGTTTTTAAAGACAAGTTTAAAGGAATGAGTTATGTGGTTTGAAATATGAGTTTCAGAGGATATGCTCTATTGTTTGAAGGCCAAGTTTAGGGTTGAGTTTTTCCTTTGAATATTTAGTTTAGGCTTGATTTGAAGTCCATTTTTTGGTGTATTGAAGGCTCGGTTCATGTTGGAGCCAACAATTACTGTGATTTGGTGCTTACGTAAGATTGGTGTCCTCACATGGGAATGAAATAGATTAAACATTGTTTTGCTACTTAACCCTTTTAAGATGAAGGAAAAGAAGTAGAATAGGTTGTTCTAAATAGTATAATTGGCCACAATTCTATCATCGTATCATTTATTTCTAACAAAGAGAAATCTTTGATGATCTCATGAAAATTTCTCTCAAACACAAAACCAAGTCAAGAGTTGATTAAATTTAGATGTTATAATGACCTGAGAGACAACCATCCTCTAGTTGCTTGCTAGAATGATTAAACATCACTACATAAAATGTATTCTGTCATGTAAAATATTTTCCTTGACATTATCAATGGTGTATCAACTCTCCACCTCAAAATAATAGTTTTTCTACTCAAAATATCAATAAACCTTGTAACCCACCTCTAAGACAAGGTAGAAAATAAAGAATGAAATGATTTTGGATGGCTAACCAATTAAAACCCATCCATCCTCCAATTTCTTTCTAACAAATTTGAATGTTGAATCTTGACTTTCACATTGTCAATTAAATCCCTAACTCTTTCCAAAAAATGTCTTCACATATATCTACTCGTTACAAAACTAATGATTAAAAACAAACCTAACCTAAAAAAAATGCATGACAAAGTCAAACAACAGTTGCAATAAAGAAATTCATAGAAGTAAGCGATAACATTTCCTTATCTATCCCTATAACTACAAACAAAATTCATTTCCAACAACAATGTTAAAGTTAAATCTAATAAAAAACCTTTGACAATCTACAAAGTTCCAAAAGATACTAAGTTCATGGAAAATAACTAAACGATATTTTACTAAATAATCATACTCCTCGGGGTTGTTCCAAACACAATAAAAACTAAAACTTTGTACCATTGAGTAAGGCATACCAAGGTCTCTATTTTTCATAGTTTTTCTTAGTTTTGAAGTTTCCATCACGCATAGCCAAAGTGCTAAATATGTAACCGTTTCATGTATTGCAAAATTTTCGTGAAAACTAATTTAGTCATATTTTACAAAAAATTACTACTCATTTGGCTATTTTAAACAACCAAAAATTAAAAAAAGTACCATAAGATAATACATACTAACGCATATTTTTTATTAGATCCATATTTGTTTGAATTTCCCATTGGGCATAGTTGAAGGGCTAAGCATGTAATCATTTTTTCTATTTCAAGAGAAAAAATGATTTTGTTCTTGTTTTGAAAAAAGAGGATAGACTACTAAGGAAAACCAATCAAGAATAAAAAAGAACCTAAAATAAGAAAATAAAGGATGCATCTAAAGATGATAACAACTAATTATGAAGAAAACACAAAAAATATACATATGATTACCATACCTTGTAAGTAGAAGTAGTTTTAACAAATTTGAATAGATTCTCTTCAACTCAATGTAAAATATGATGGTGAAATTATTAAAAAAAATAAAATGGAAAGGATATACCATAGTATGCTTCTAGAATTATCCAAGATCTTTTACTTCTGTGATGCTAGCAGAATTGCATTTAAAAGAGCATGATATACCACTTCTTCATATTGTAAAGAATATGAAACATAAAAACAACCATGAAATCAATGAGAAAAAATGCATTGATAATGGAGTTCACCCATCGTGGGTTACTTCTTTGGGCCCAGTGTCAAGAGAGTGGAGGTCACTTCATTCATGTTGCAAGATGACGATGACTACATAGTACATTCTTTATCATTACAAGGAAAAATACTTTTAAACCGAGTGGTGTGTCTCTCCATGAGATTTTCTCCCTACAAGAACCCTCACTCAAATGGGTCCTCCTTCAGCATGAGAAGCTAAAAAAAGTTCACATAATGTGGCAACAAGTATCCCTCAACATATTGATAATCAAAGATCTCAACAATAAAGACATCATCTTAGAAAATCATGAAGGAAGACATAACATGACTACATCATATACCTCCACTTTTGAAGATTGCCAAAAAATTAAAACCTCAGCTACTGAAATGGGCTACACCATTTAATTCCTAGCGATGAGTGGTGTAAAATGAAATTTAAATTTGTCTAATTCTGACACCGTCAAATTTTGGACCCTTGGGAATCTTGAAGATTCCCCTAGAGATTCATTCCTGAAGATGGTCAGGAAATCTGCTACTCATATGAAGAGTTGGAGCACACTAATGTGCTCGTTGTGAAATTTTGTGACAAATGACTATAAGGTTGACAACATTCTACCTCGGTAAAAAATCAGCCTCCAAGGGAATCTTTAAGTCTCCACAAGATTCTCCAAAGATTCTTTGTCACTGGGAATATACATCTATGTTGCTCAAATGAATTTTTTGTGTGCACACACACTTTGTCACTAGGAATATACATCTATGTTGCTCAAATGAATATTTTGAATATTCAAGGTTCCACACACTTTGTCCTCTCATGGCTACTCCGAGTAGAAATTTTAGGCTTATATGTAAGTTTATGGGTGGATTAAACAAATTTTATTGTTTGGCCTAACAGTGGGAGAGTCGTTAATGGTGAGAGTGGTTGGCTGTTCAAACTTCACTACACCCCACATAATATATACAGTTTTGTAGTCATGTTTTTTTATGGCATGCAGTTGGGTCCATTAGAACTACCTCATATATTTTGAAATGTGGAGGCATCCAAGAGGCAG
The DNA here is from genome assembly GCA_000404065.3 of Pinus taeda. NCBI lineage: Eukaryota > Viridiplantae > Streptophyta > Pinopsida > Pinales > Pinaceae > Pinus > Pinus taeda. Next base: position 13,336 of record APFE031261087.1, read on the forward strand.
GCTAGCCCGATTGAAGCCTCGCCGCCTCCAAACTGTGCCATGTCTAATCTTTATGGAGGTGGCGTCAGGTCCCCCAGCGTTCACGTCACCCAATACATATAATATGTTTTTATATGGTGGGTTTCAGTGCGGGTGGTGACCCGCTGACCCTTTTTTGGGTTTTTTAAAAACATAACAATGTTCTTCGGTCAGGTGGGCGGGCTTTGATCACCTGCCACTTTTAATAGTTTCTTTTTAAACAAACATGGTCATTTTTAAATATTTTGAAAATAAGGATAATTGGACAAATTAACCATCCTACAGATTTTCTCGCCCTGATGGATGAATTCTATGCATAGGTTCTCCGTGGATTTCTCGCATCGTAAAACTTGGCCACTTGGTTAAGTTTGACAAAAACTTTGACCACAAATAGCTTGACCATACGAACTCAGATTTCAGTATCATTTGCATAAAATCATGACACAAAAAAGAAAGAAAGAACACAATAAATAAACCTATACTAAAAAATAAAGAACACATTTTAAAATGCTATCATTATAAAGCATCAATTTCAAGCTAATTAATTTCTAAAGTACACAAGTTCTTGCAAATTATGATAAATGTTTTGTGGTATATTTTTTTAAATGTATTGAGTAGTTGTGCTTGCAAAAAGTTTATCATAATAATGATTTGTGATATTATACTTTTTTCTTTTATTTGAAATATATGTTAATTAATAGATGTTATGATAATTTGTAGAAATAAATGGGATGCTATTAAATTGAATATCAATTCGCACATAGATTTGCACATAAAATAAGTTGATACTCAAATTCAATTCGTTGAAAGTGTAATTGTTATATATGATCTTTGTGTATGGGTTAAACGATTATATATTTACAAATACAAACACATACACAAAATAAACTATAATCACAAACATTTGAAATTCTATCACAAAACATAAAATTGTAATTAATTATAAGAATATATTAATTAAAAATAATTGTCATTTTAAATTACACACATTGAGTAGTGGTGGTTAAAAGAAAAAATACATTTTCATCCATCATGTCATCGTCATTTACCAAAATAAGTGAACTTTTATTAAACTGAGCATAGATAAGCTATGCAAAAATTCAATTCATTTGAAGTGTAATTCTTGCATTGGATACTATGCATTCTTAAAATCATGATATAAATTATTTGTATTGTGTTATTCTAACAAAATTCTTATTTTCTTCAAGAATTTATTAGACATATAAACAAAAACAAACAAATCAATACATTACATAAAATAAAAACACAAACCTCTGAAATTTTACCATCATAAAACATGGATTTGTAAGTAATTATCATTATATATTGATTAAAAATACTTTTCAAAGATTCATTGAATAGTGATACTTACAAAAATCCATAGCCATTCATGATGTTATGGTCATTTGGAAAAATAAATGAAATTTTTTTAAACTAAGTGCTAATTTGAACATATATAGTTTAATACACATTCAATTAATTGGGATCGTAATTCTTGCATATGTAAAATCATCATAAAGGTATCAAGTCCATAGACAATTTGGGCAATGACCTTCCATACGGGATATTCTAATGAAAGTCTTGTGTTCTAAAATTTTA